>JAIFAC010000438.1:0-103057 GCA_026545765.1 Plantago major
TACTTCTAGTCAGTATATGTTGATGACATCATATATATTGATCTAAAAACAAATTAGAATTTGTGAAGACTTTCTTTGAGCTCGCGAAAAGTAAATTTGAAGATGAGCATGATGGGAGAATTAAACTACTTCCACCTAGGATTGCAAGTGAAGCAACTTAATGATTAAGAATATTCATTAGTGTCAAACAAAGTATCTAAGGACACTGCTCGTAAGTTTTAATCTAATAATATACGAAAAGAATGCTAAAGACACTATGAGCATTGGAACCAAAATGACCTATCTGAGAATCTGACAAGAGTATTGAAGAAAACAAGTATAGGAAATTGATTGGGTTTCTACTATACCTCTTAAGTAGACACGATATTCAATATATGCGAGTTGGATTGTGTGCTGAATTTTAAAGACAAATCCGATGCACCGTAACAACAACTTATTACTATGAAAATATTAAAAGGTATGTAAAGGGGTACTATAGAGGTTGGATTGTGGTATCAAAAGGCGATTAAGTTGAGTTTAGTTGTACTGATACTGATAGTACTAACTATCTTTGGATCATGGCTTGATAGAAAAAGCACCTCGAGAACTTATCCGATTTCTTGGTGCCAGATTAATATCAAGGTTCGACCGAGAAAGCAAAACTCAATTACCACATCTACCACGAGTGAATATATTGCTACTAGGTGTTGTGCTTCACGGATATTGTGGATACAACAACCTTTCGAGATTATGAGGTCAATGAAGAAAACTCCGATTTTTTGTGACAACACAAGTGCTATTGCCATAACCGAATCCTAAGTTTCATGCAAGAACAAAGAACATTGATGTTGGACACCACTTCATTAGAGACCATGTAGAAAAAGGCAACATAGAGATACTCAAAGTATGCGAAGACCAACTTGCGGATATCTTTACAAAGCCTTTACAAGAAAGATCATAACCTTGAGATATAGTTTTGGGTTAATGGAGTTACCAAAGGCGAAAAGTTCTAATCTCGATGAGAATTCATAAAGGAGAAAGATATACGGATCGGTATCTAGATATTCAAGGCAAAAAGGTATACGAGGCGGAACTCATATACTAAAAGAAGCTAAGAATACGAGTGAGGCGGGAACTCGATTATGATTAATAAGGGAAAAAGGAGATCAAGATATCTGGAGCAGTAATCCGAATATCAAAAGCGAAGGTGAAACACTTGGCAAACAAGTATACGAGGCGGGTACTCGGATATCAAAGGTTAAAGGTAAAATAGCTATTTGAAGATTTACGAGATAGGTACTCGAGATATCTAGATCACTCGATGAGGGGAACACAAAGAGAATAGTCTGTATGTGATTAGCTACTCTCTTGAAAGTTGTGTTATTTCTATCTTTGTGTAAAATATGAACAAATACTGAGTGTGAGATAGACTCAGATACAAAAATTGTCCCTTAGTCACACAGAAGAAATGTGATTCAGATAGCTAATCTCCAAAATTCATTAATTGGCACAATCACATGGGTTGATTGTGATCATTCTTGAAAAAGCAATCGACCATTGATGAAATGGGCGTTCCATTTTAAAGGCGAGATTAATTCTCTGTAAAATAGTGAATTGTAAAAACTCGAGGGCGTAGCCCACTAAGCATTTAATGCAAACCAAATTTTCCACGCCTTACTACCGTACAGATACAAATGCACAAAATTAATTTGTGTATTTTTTTCTGTTGGAATTACACTACTATATATATATAGGATTTTGGCAAAAGAAATCACTTTCGCCTAATCCTACATTTGCTCTTGCACAAAATTTGCAAAAATTCTCTCAAATCCCTCTGCAATTTTTTCTGCAACTTCTGATTCCCACTTAGTTTTTCTGTAAAGAATCACTAATTTCCTACCTTAATCTCTTCTCATTTTTCAAAAACTTCACTATCTAAAGAGATGGCTCCCAAATGTGATTTTACTCGAAAACTTTTACATACAATGCTGCGAAAAGCAAGCACCAGTGCTGGTTATAACAAACAATCGGTTGATTGGAGAGTTCAATCCTGATCATTGGACTTCAAATCACAGGATGATTTGGGGTGGTGCCATAATTGAGGAACACCTGGTAGTACGATAGAAAACGGTGATAGAAAGGTACTTGATATGCTTGAAAAGCGAAGCTTATTGGATGAAGATGTTCTTGTTGAATCAACAAGACAAATTTGGAAAACCCTTTTCAATTGGGGGAAATGCGCCTTCATGAAATTTGTGAAGAAGATACAAGGCTTTGAGCCTAAAATCATTAAAGGCCTTCTTTGAGGCAAAAGCCACAATAAGCTATGGTGAAGATTTGCTACTTCTTGGAGTGCCTTGGAATTGAGCTCGGAGACGGCAAACATTGCCAATAGTAACTGCTCTACAAATATGAGTATACAAACATGATGAAAAGGTTCTTGCATCTCGGAAAGGTTCGAAAGCGAAGAGCGATGAGGTATCTGAAGGTTCCATTGCGACCAAGGGCCGAACTTCACAAAACAAGTCATTTAGCAAATCGGAAGGCATACCCTCTATTGATGTCGACTCTCGGATACACCGCCACTCTTGATGAACTCATAAATGGATGAACTAATCAATCTTGCTAAGACCACTTTGCTAATGAACTCATCAATGCGGATGAACTCATCAATGCTCTGAGTACCTTGCGGATGAACTTATCAATCTTGATAAAAGCGGTGAGAAACTTCAAACTCTCTGCGAAGCGGCGAGGATTATTGATAACTCCGTTCGATTCGATGACGGATCGGACAAGGAGGAGAAGATCAAGCCCCCAAGGTTCTTGAAAAAGTAACCAAGGCCGAGGAAAGAGGACGAAAAGGTCTAAGGTTGTTGAGAAAGCAACTAGCTCAAAGGTTCTTGAGCAAGCACCTATAGCAAAGGTTGTTGGTTCCAATACACCATCGAGGAAAGTCACGTATAAACAACTTCAAGAAGCCACGATGGTGGTGACCTAATGTTGGTAAACGGCGATGTCGACACCACACTTCAAAATCTGGAAGAGCTCTAAAATGCTCAAACTTACGCTTCCGGACAACCACAACCATGACCACAAGTGGTTGATGAAATGGTCAATGAACTCCATTTCGATATAACAATGCAATATCTTTGAATAAAATCCTGCAAATGAGCGGGTTCCCAAACTCCTAGATAGGGATCAAATGACACACCTTCCGAATGATCAAGCGAGGGGAACAAGCGGGTTAGTAACTCGGGAAAGGTCAGTACGAAACTTCAAACAAAGAAGTGAAATGGAACAACAAGACCAAGGCATAGAAGGGTCACATGTTTGAGACCAATCGACTGACCTTTGCTCGAATGGTGAATGGTTTAACTTACTACTTGTGATATTTTATGTTTATTAATCTTGTTATTTAATAAAATTTCTTTATTACAGGCTGAATTAGAAACACAAGAAGAGGAAGTGGAAAGCTTGCCTCGAGAATCTGAAGCGAGCTTCCATAGCCTCACCACTTAAGGAGCAGGGCTTGTCTCGGGTAAAAGAAAGTTCCTTAATGTATAACATCTCGGATATATGCTTTATGCATATCAATAATACTAAAGTGTTTGTTTCTAATAGGCTCCAAGCGAGAAGAAAAATGATGAAATTTGAGAAGCCTAACTTGTGAGAATCGAATGGAGACTCACAAAGTCTCGAGGAACAAGTATCTGAGCCTTCTATTGAGAAGGTATATATCTCGGATATCTATATTATTTATAATAATACTATGATCATTTTCTAAATACTTAACACTTTCTACTCAGGCTCAAAGCAGTAGAAGTTCTTTGAGGAATTGCCACTCAATCCCTCGACCAATGGAAATTGATGAGGACACCAAACCCTCATCACGGAGAGAATACGAAGCGTACAAGTTTACGAGAGACATATCTGAGCCTCCCTCTTGTGGAGGTAATTGACATCTCAGATATCAAGTTGTCTAAGTGTTTCTCTCCTGACAAATTTTTAAGTGTTATGTTGTTTTTTAATCTCAGGTTCAAAAAGAAAGAGGGGATGCTGAGAATCAGACTTCCAAGTCTCCTCCTCACACCAAGATATCTGAGGCACCTGAAACCTCAATAGTCCAACCTTCTGAGCTTATTGCTATTGCACAGGTAACACAGATACTTGACTACTCTAAAACCCAGATATCTACTAAAAGTTTTGAAACTAACTCAAAACTCTCTCTTTTAGGCTCAAGCTAGTGCCTTAGTGGTCCCTGAAGATTTGAACAAGGACCTACTTCCATACTTCAAGGCTCATACTCTGCCAAAACATCTAAAGTGTTTCAAGAAATGGCAGAAATTTAGATGCTCTGATTTGTTTGAAATCACAAGGATCACAGATCACCCTACCAGAAGTGCAAGAGCATTTGACTTGGAGAATTATGTGCATGCAAAGTTTCGAACTGAGCAATATGCATTTGCGACGTTGATGAATAAGAACTTCATAAAGGAAGTAGCACACAAGCTCATTGAAACCTTGAAAAAGGCAGATGGTTAGACCAGAATGCATATGGCATTCACGCCTACTTTGCCCCAAACTCTACAATTCATACCCTCTGAGCAAGAGGAAGTTAATGGGCAAATGGTCACTATTCCAGAAGTGATCAATCTGGTCTCTGAAAATGAAGAAGAGAAGGAGACTGATGAGAATGACTATGAAGAACCTCCTTCTGACCATCACAAGGATGAGGATGATAAGAAGGATGATGATGATGCCCCTACACCAGGTAATAATACCTTAGTTCTTTGAAAAGCACCGAGAGGACATCACAAAATCCCTCCTCCATCTCCTCGAAATCCATCCATCTCCCTAACAAAGGACTCTAGTGAACAAGTAGTTGAGCACTCTAAGGACAACACTTAGAAAATATTGGATGCACAAACCAGAGTAGCTCAACTCAAACAACTGTTGGAGGAAGAACAAAAGCTAAATCTTCAACTAGAAGAGAAGATAGTTGAATCTAAAGCAAAGCTCCAAAAGATTGAAGATCAAACAATCAAGGAAATGAAAGCTTATGCTAAAATGAAAGAACTCCAGCTTGTTGTTCAGGCAATTGCTGAGGAATTAGATACTGAGCAAGTATCTGGAGACAAGCATGATGCTAAGGTGCATTACCGAAAGATGTACCATCCTCCTCCTTTGAAAGGAAAGAAGCCCATCTACGAGATGGTTCTTTGGACTAGAAAACATTGATGAAAATATCGAGAGGATGAAGATCATTTGGTGATGACTCAGATGATGAAGAAGACAAGGCATTGGCAGAACACCGCAATGACCACTTAGCCATTTCTCATTTGAAAAGGAAGCTGATTGCTCCTAAAATATTCAGCAAGATGCCAAATGTCAACTCCAATGAATACTTGAACAGATATCAAGTACTGGCTAAATTGAAAAAGGAGTTGTTTTCTCAAGATAAAGCTGCCATTGTATCAGTCCCTCCAGAAATGAAGACATTCACTGAGCTAATCACTCAGAGAAAAACCAGTCTGGTCGTTGCTCAGAATGACCTAGGCATGGTTAGGGATGATGACCAAAACTTGACTGCAAAAGCCTTTGAAGAGGCTAGTTATCTTTCTTTGAAGCAGATGCTATTCAAGGCCCACTGGCAGAGCTCACTGATAAGGAAACAGGTCTTATCAAACAAAATCAGGAGCTCAAGGCTAATATGGAACAGTTGGTTGCAGCTTACAAATATTTGCAGGGCAACTTTGACTCCCTTTGGGAATCCTTTATGATTCTTAGTCAGTCAACAATGACTAAGGAGGAAGGATTTCAAGGTGCTCAGAGAGGAAGAGGAAGAGGAAACAAAAGAAAATCTGAACAGCCACCTCTCAGAATAAATGAGCCCTCCTCCAGTCAGACTGCTCTACAAATAGTGGCCACCACTCAGCAACTTCCTGAAAAAGGAATGACAACAAGGGCCAGGGCAAAGAAACCTCCAAGGAGTACCAAGGCTCCAAGGAGAAGACATGTAAGAGGGATTGATGAGTCTTCTTCTTCTGAAGAAGAAGAAGAAGAAGAAGAAGAAGAAGAAGAAGAAGAAGAAGAAGAAGAAGAAGGCCAAATCAAATCTCAGGGCAATGAAGAAGGCTGCAAAACTTTCACAAGAATTAATCTTGATGATGATGATGAAGAGACTGATGAAGATGAAGCTCCTCTTCATAGAAAAAGAAAAAGGGTGGATTGCCTATCTGAGCCCATAGATGCAAAGCCTTTGGCAGCTAAAACACCACCTGGAAATACCAAGTCAATCTAGGGTGGTTCTTCAAGCAATCCCCCAAGGGAAAATTCAAGACAAAGGAGGAACAGGCTGAGAGCTGAACAAAGAAAACTTCAACTACCACTCAGGCCTGAAGAAGCCAAGATTGAGTATGTGAAGACCAACAATGACTCATCTGTCTACAGATGCATTAATTAGAAGAATGGCTAATGGATTCTGGAACTCAAGCACTTATTGGTAAATCAAAAATTTCCAGAACCAATCCATAAACAGCTCATGGCATGGAGAAAAGACATGCCAGTCTTGATTAATACCAACCACATCAAAGCCTGGTTGGATTTTGAAGTAATCAAGAGAATAGAGGCCATGAAAAACGACCTCTCAGATGATTATCCCTATGGGAAGCCAGATGATGTGCACAGAATTCCCAACACCACTGGAACAGGCACAAGAGCAACACTTGCTGTCGAACCCTATGAGTTCTTCTAAATGACTGAAGATAAATACAAGGGTGACATCAGATATCTGAAGATCATATATGAATACTTCAAGCTATCAGATATCCGAATAGAGCATGCCTGGAAATGGGGAAAGTATCTTTGGGTAAAATAGTTTGCCAAGAAAAATCCCACCAAAACCTACAAGGAAGTTTGTGGATTTGCCAGAAACACAGAGATTATAGTCAGGACTTTGCTCTTTGACTGCTCAGATGATATCAAAAGTTTTGGGGATAGGGAATTTGCAACTTGATCCATAGATCTGCTGATTGAAGCCTTGACGTTTTGAAAACTTGAAGACTAGTTTATTAGGATGTATACTTGGAGCTTGGTTACTCCTGTTGTCCTAGTTAACTATGTATTTTGTATATTGCTGAATGTACTTTATTGTTCTATCATTGTAAAAGTTATCTGTAAACTTTCTTTGTAACATATCTAATGAACCTACTCTCAGATATCAATCTATAAAAAATAACTTGTCAGCAAAGATCACACCTTGTGATTTGGTTGATGTTTACTTCGCATAATTAAGAATTGAATTGAAAAGATCATAAGAAATGATTAAGTGTTAGATTGTTCCCTCTTCAAGTTGTAATAGGTTTTAAAGATAGTCATCGTTGATTGATCAAAAGGGGAAATTTGTTAGGAATATCATTTAGATTTTGATCGACAATCTAATGACTTATCTCATTTCGAAAGGTGGTTAGTACTCTTGGTTCACTTGAACACGTAAGCGAGGAAAATCACTCGATATGATAGTCTAGCAAATCTTATATAGCATGTTAGGTCTCGAATGTAATTTTTATTTCCTTTAAGAAGATCGAAGAATGCATCCGATGGAGAAGTTCAATTTTAAAATGAAGTTTTGAAGGCATGCGAGATTCTTTGAAGACACGAGTTATCGAGATACCTATGTCGGATATCTTTGACAAACAAGTGCTTCTCAATAAACCGACTTTTGAAAAGATATCTGAGAACGCAAGGTTTACGAGCGAGGAAAAGTGCCCTGAACATCTACACTCGGATACCTTGGATAAAACTATGTTTACGGAAAACAATGTTTCAACGTATCTGGAGGAAAGGACATGCAATGCTTGAAGCGTGCATAGTTCCGTTGGCACTATAGGACAAAAATAGTACAATGCGCAGACGAGACATCCCGAACAAAGAAATCTACGAAAAGACAACTTCTTTTGATACTATTTCAGATACCAATAGTTTGAATTTCATTAAACTAACGGATACTATTCAAATGGCATGATTTTCAACTATAAATATCATCACTTAGAATGCTTGAAAAAACACAAAACATACACACCAAGAACTTATATCTACGAACTTGTTCATTCAAGCATCTGACCTTCAATCTACTTATTCTTGACTTACGATTGCGACTAAGCTCTTGAATTCTAAGTATGCGAAAGTTCTAAGTGTCACGATCCTTAACAAGCATTGATATACGTGAAGGAGTTGAATCAAAAGATCAAGAATAAAGATTCATTCTCTAGCACATTTATCATAGAGTTGGTCGATAATGAACATATCACCACACGTTGTGAAGTGTGTTAAGTGACTCTTCTTCAAGAAGGTAGTATTACATAACTGTAGAAGTTATTAATCTATCAAATCCTGACAAACTACCTTAACCAACACCTTAAACGGCGTGGACTACAGGAAGTAATTAGTTTGGGAAACTAAGGAATAACTCAAGGTGGCGAGCATAGGAAGTATTTAGTTTGGAAAACTAAGGAATAGCTCAAAGGTTTCTGAGTATAAGAAGTACTTGGTTGAGAAAGCCGGGGAATAATTCAGGGGGAACACTTGGTTGGGAACCTAGTGTATTTAGGAATCGAGAGAAGATATTTGTAAGGTGAACTCATTTATCTGTCTTAGTGGATTCTAGGTCTGAGAAAGGCCGAAGTGGATTAGTTGAAGGATTACGCCACCTTCAGATATCACTATAATGATCAGTGTTATTTACTTTCTGCAATTTATTACTTGCTTTATTTACCTTGTTGAGTATTTACACATATCTTGCTGAGCACGTGCACTTATCACAGAAAAGTCTTCCGCTCTCTGAAATTAAGTATCAGATATCTTCACAAATATCTGAGAAATTGTGTTTATCGACAAAAGTTGTAAGAGACTATTCACCCCCCCCCCCCCCCAACCTAGTCTTTTCCCTTTGCCATTATCTGGACCAACACAAATAAAGATAGAGGCTCGTTCCGGACTCTTTTAGCTATGGTCTGAGCAAACCGTTTCAAATCAATGTGCTCACAATACCAGAAATATCTTCGTATTATTCCACTCAAGTGATTGTGGCTCGGACCGTCTCAAAAATAGGTCGAGTAAACTTTATAGGTCCATATACTTATAGGTTCAAGTGTATCGATCCTGAGCGTCCGAATCATCAAGTCTTGTAAATAATGATTCATGCCATGAGCTTAGTATCTGTTCGGAGTAAGAATTTAGTCCGAACCACTCGATTCTTCGATGGATCTGAAGTGGAGGCACAATGGTAAAGGCCCAACTCAAGCCCAAGCCCAATGGTAACCGTTACATTACACGTGTCCCAATGTGATTGGTCGATGGCGTCTATAAATACCTTGGCATTGTACGGCTAATTTGTACCATTTTTGTTTCGTAGCAGTGAGTGATTCGGATGCTTTAGTTCGATTCTATCGATTGGTCGATTCCAGCGTTCCTATGTGTGATCCGCTTTGGTAGGAGACTTTCACTTGTCCGAGGGCTTGTATGAGTCGGATCTCACTAGAATGCGATGAGACCGGACCACTTGAACGTGTTGGAATTCTTAGACTGGTTCGGAGGATCGATTCCTGCACCCATCCGTCACTTCCACCATTTACCATTTTCTGTGAGTGTCTTCCAAACTCGAAAATGGTTATGGCTGAAGAGGTAGATGGTTTAAGGAGCTTCTTAGTAGGTACTTCATTCGGACCCATTTATTTGGGAGCTTCGGAGAAATCACGCGTTGGTTCAGAGGATCAATTCCTTTATCCGTCCACCTCTGCAACACTTCAACATTTTCTGTGAGTTGTTTTTGCCTAACTCGAAAATGTTGGTGGCTGCAGATAGATAATCCGAGGATTATGCCGTTTGGACTTCATTGCTTGGATCTGTGACTCAGCTCGGTTCTTGAGAACTTTTGTTTTTTTGCTTCGGATCTCTGAATCAGAATCTTTGTTCTTACACTTTTCTGAAAGTTTGTAAGACAAATCTTAGGAGTTTGATCATGTGGTATTTTGTATAGGAAATGTCTATAGCTCAGAAAATTGAGACCGAAGAGTAGAATTAAGTCTGAGATAGATGTAATCGAAAAATATAGAAGTTGTATTAATTTGACGTAAATTCAATTACAACTTGTGGGCTTCAGGGCCGAAGGACAAAAACTGGCAAAAGTAAATGGCAGCGTAGTTTTTAATCATAAAACTTCTGAAGGTGCTTGGCATTCCAAGTTCTCTTCAAGACTCTTCCCTGATCATCTTCTAACTCATAACTTCCATTGACCCTTGCTCCAATGATCTTGTAAGGACCATCCCATTTGGGTTTGAGCTTTCCAACATTACTGAGAATGTCTTCCCTTCTAAGAACTAGGTCGCCAAACTGTAGATCCTTAACATAAACGTGCTTGTTGTAGGCCCGGGTAGCTGTTGCTTGGTAACAGTGGATGTTAGCTAGTGCAGTGTCTCTTTTCTCCTCAAGCAGCTCCAAGTCATAGATCCTTGCCACCTCATTCTCAATAGGTTGATACTGTTGAATCCTTTGAGTTTAACCAGCGATTTCCGAAAGAATGACTGCTTCAGTGCCATAGACTAACATAAAGTGTGTCTGATGAGTAGCAGTTCTAGCGGTTGTACGGTGAGCCCAAAGTACCCCATCCAAGTCATCTGCCCAACTCCCTTGAGACGTCCTTAACCTCTTTTCTAGCATCTTAACAATTGTCTTGTTCGTTGCCTCTACTTGGCCATTAGCTTGGGGATAGCCAACCGATGTTAATCATTTTTCTATCTTGAACGATTTGCACCATTCCTTGAGTTTTGCTTCGGATAATTGAGCTCCGTTATCTGAGACAAGGACCCTAGGTAGTCCAAAGCAACAAATGATGTTTTTCCAAATGAAAGTTCTCACTCGGTTCTCAGCGATGGTGGATACGGCTTCCGTTTCAACCCATTTGGTAAAGTTTTCCACAGCAATGATGAGGAACTTCTTTTGGTGAGTACCGCGGGGGAAAGGACCGACTATGTTTGAAGCATCATAGGGTTTGTAGGGCGGTGAGGAACGTTGGCATAGTACTGACAATCATCACATGCTCGAGCAAAGTTTGAAGCATCCTTATCAATTGTTGGCCAATAATAGCCTTGCCTTATGACTTTCTGAGCCAAAGCTCGGCCTCCGGAGTGACTCCCACAACTTCCGCTATGTATCTCCTCCAAAACAGTTTTAGCCTATTGAGGTCCAAGGCACCTCAAGTGAGTGCCACTGAAAGACTTCTTGTAAAGATCTTCCCCAAGGATAAAATATCTAGTGGCTCTGCAAAAAACTCTCCTTGCTTCCTTTGGATCTGAGGGTACAGACCCATCCTTGAGGTAATTGAAGATGTCTATCATCCAAGTCTGTTTAGTGCTTAAGAGCAAGATATGCGGCGGACACATGGTGAAGAAGTCCTAAGAGTCAATTGGATGATACTTCTAGTGTCCAATGCTCCTGAAGCTGATGCATACTTTGAGAGTGAGTCAACTTTCTCATTCCATTCCCTATCGAACCTTTCTAGCGTGAATTCTTCAAATTCCTCTACCTCTTTTTGTGCAACTCAAGTATTTGATCATGTTAGGGCCCTTAGCGGTGAAGGACCTTTGAGGCGAGATTCAACTAGTTGTGAGTCGGTGTAGCTTTGATCCTTCTCACATGGAGGATTTTGCCATCTTGATTCCGACGAGTGCCTCGTACTCGACTTCATTTTTTACCTTGAAATCAAGTGTGATGGCATAATCCAACTCGGAACCTTGAGGCTCTAAAGGTGTATTCAATACCTCCAAGTATCTTGGTAGAAGATCCATCCACCTTAGTGTACAAGTGTCTTTTCCTTGCTCTTTGGGTGTTATAGATGTATCGGTGTTCTTATTTTCAGGATCTCCTTGCATCTTGACGGAAGATGCAAGTACGGAAGGTTTGGAAATTCATCCGAAGGAACATGTGTCTCATTACGAGAGAATCGTCCATAGGTTTAGATGAAAATCCACGAATTGGCGTCACCATAGATCTCTTGTTCTGCTTCTTTCTCAATAACTCTCGCTTGCTCAGAGAGGTTCATTCCTTGTGTTATCATCAAGCACTCAACTTCTTTTGCCTGATCATTGACATTTTCTTCTTCCTTCTCTGAGTAATCGACTAAAAAGTCGGCTATGATCTGCACTTTCTTTCTTAATGGAGCTTCATATCCGATATCATACTCGCTTAGCTCGATTGCCCATTTGGACAGGCGACCAGATTGATCTGGCTTTCCAAGGACTTGTTTCAATGGTTCACTGGTGAGTACCACGATCCTGTGTGACTTGAAGTAGGGCTTTAACCTCCGGGCAATGTATACCAAAGCATATGCCAATTTCTCAATTCGAGCATACCTAGTCTCTGCTCCAGCTAGAGCCTTGCTCAAGTAGTAGACATGCATGTGATCGTTGGCTGGGATCCGAACTAGCACGGAACTCATAGCCTCGTTGGTGACTGCCATATACATGTAGAGGGGTTCTCCTTCTACTAGTTTGGACAAGAGCGGTGGTGAGAGGAGATATTTCTTTAAACTGTCAAAGGCTTCTTCACACTCTTTGGTCCACTCAAACTTGTCCCCTTTCCTCAATATCTTAAAGAAGGGTAGGTTCTTTTCCGCTGATCTGGAGATGAAGTGTCTTAGGGACATAACTCGCCCTATGAGCTGTTGGACTTCATTGATGGTTTTCGGTTGTGGCAGGTCTAGAATAGCCTTGATCTTTTCCGGGTTGTATGATCTCTCTGTGACCATGTAACCGAGAAACTTACCCCCTTTTACTCCAAAGATGCATTTCTCAGGGTTCAGTTTCATCCCGTACTTCCTCAAGATAGAGAAGCAATTGTTGAGGTGCTCAATGTGTTTCTCCTCTGTCTTGCTCTTAACCAACATGTCATCAACATATACTTCCATTGTTTTGCCAATCTCTTCTTTGAACATTTTATTTACCAGATATTGGTAAGTAGCTCCGACATTTTAGGTCAAATTCCATAACCTTGAAGCAATAAACTCCTCCAGCCGCAAAGAAGGCCATCTTCTTAATATCTTTTTGAGCCATTCTAATTTGATAGAACCCCTGATAAGCATCCATGAAGCTAAGAAGATCACATCTGGCTATGGAGTCCACCAGTTGGTCGATCCGAGGCAAGGGATAAGGATCCTTTGGGCAAAACTTGTTGAGCCTAGTAAAGTCATTGCACATCCTCCACTTCCTGGGAGCCTTCTCGACGAGAACCACATTGCAAACCTAATCTGCATATCTTACCTCTTCAATGTGTCCCATTTTCATTAGCCTCTCAACTTCCCCGGCTATGATAGCGTCCTCAACGGGTCCAAAGTCTTTTCTCTTTTGACGGATACATTTGATCGAAGGATCCATGTTCAGACGGTGAACGGCTATCCTTGGATCTATCCCCTTAAGATCGTCAGTGCTCCAAGCGAAGATATCACAGTTGCTTTTTAGGCAAGCTATGAGTTCCATCTCAACTTCAATACTCATCTCAGTTCCAATCCTAGTTTTCTTTTCAGGACTCCCTTCTATCAATTGGATCTCCTTTAGGGTCTCATGAGGTTCAATCTTTGCAGCCTTAGGAAATTTCTCCTTAAGAACCCCAGTTCATATCTCTTCTTTAGGAGGTGTAAGAGGCGCGGGCGAGAGTGAACCGAGCTTTTCAGAGACCGTAAGAACGAAAGCTGAGGCATATCTAGTTGACATAATGTAGCACTCCCATGCTTCCCTGATGTTTCCTACTTCTTCTCCTACACCGTTTGGAGTAGAAAATTTGGCCCTATTGTGCAGTGGAGATGAAATGGCTTTGAATTGATTGAGGCCTGGTCGTCCTAAGATAAATTGTAATCAAAGACACTATCCACAACCACGAAGAGAACTGTTTGAGTCACTCTCGTTGGGAACGACCCCATGAAAACTTGTAGAGGGATACTTCCAATGGGACGAATTGTAGAGCCTCCGAATCCCACTAGTGAGGTATATACTCATCCATACTCGATTCTACCCCAAATTCATTTGGTCTACAGTTCTCTTGGAGATGATGTTAGAAGAGCTTCCAGTATCAATAAGCACCTTATTGACCTTGTAAGTGGCAATGACCAGGGAGATCACCAACGGCACGTCCAGATCTCTGAGGTCTCTTCCTCCAGACGTTGGGGGAGGTATTTCACTGTCATCAAAAGAGATCAAGTTTGATCCTCTCAGAGAAGGAGGAGCATAAGCTCTATCATTGTTCCTTAGATGCTGGGCAGTTCTTTCTGTAGCATTCCGACTGTCTCCTCCACTTGGACCTCCCGCTATAGTGTTGATAACTCCAGTATAGGGAAGTTTTTCTGTTTCTAAGTTTTCAGAATACTCGTCGTATCGCCGTGCTTGTTCGGGAGGGATCCCTGTGGGAGGTGGTGGTAAAGACCCTGTCGTAGTTTCCTGATCACGCTCTGCTCTCCTTCTTTCATTCCTTTGGTGGCGGGAAGGTTCCTCTTCATAAACTATCTCTTTCAGCTTGCCACTTCTTATCAAACCTTCAATCTCAATTTTAGTGAATGCGTCTTAGTGGAATGGCCTTTATACTTATGGAATCTGCAATACTCTTTAGAAGTCTTGTTTCTTTTACTATTCCTTGCTGGTTTGGGCCATTGAACATCCACATTCTTTTCAACAATAGATGCCAAGATGTCGGATCTAGGTCTATTGAGGCGAGTGTACTCCGCATACCTCCTGGGAGGGGTTCTCTCCCTACAAAATTCTCTTTTACCTTTAAAATATTTCCTTTCCTCAAATCTTTCGGGACGAGGCATGGGATCTAGTCTCATTGGCTCTTTTCCCTTCTTAGTCCCGGCTATTACTAGAACATTCCTCCTATATTCCTCACCATATAAGACCCACTCACATATATCTTCCAAGTATTTTTCATTTGGAATCTCTTCATTGGAGAGTTTCTTCCTGAGTTCGTCATTGTAGGTATTGGCGTACAGGTATCGGACCCGTTCTTTGATCTTTGTGAGACTCAACCTAACGCTTAGCGTTGAACAGTTCTAGGAAGGTCCTAAGATTCTCATTGTCTCTTTGGATAATTCCAGCCAAGTGCTCTACTGATCTTTTCCTCTTCTTTGCCTTCTGAAATTTCTTCAAAAAGAGAGAGACCACATCCTCATAGGACTTTATTGAACCATCTGGTAGAGTGGTCCACCAATCCATTGCTTCTCTAAAGAGGGTGGATGAGAAGTTGAGAGCTTTCATGTTGTCATTCAATCCGTTGGTGTCCATCTTACTCTCATACCTAGTGAGATGTGCAACAGGACAAGTGTCTCCATGGTAACGCTCGAGGTTGGGGGCAGTCTGTCAGGACGCTTCCTCTCTCTTCTGATTGCATCACATAATGGGTTCGGAGCTCTCATCATCACCTTTTCATGAGCCTTAACCATTTTTCCTAAGTTAGTAATCTGTGTCTCCAAAGCCTTTTGTTGAATGTAGATTTGTTCAGCAGTATGCCTCTCACCCGTTCTTGGGTTGATGGCCACGTTAGCAGGGAGGTCATCGACTTGGACTACCGTGATACTTTCCGCTACTTGGTCTCTTGGCCTGTTTTGGAGAGTAGCATGGCGACTGGTACCGGCCTCATCCAGCCTAGGTCTCCCTGGGCTCCTCTCACGATGCTCCTGAGATGCAGTAGCTCTCTTGTTGATAAGGTTGCGCAGATCATCTTGTCGAACTTGTTCTCCTATCCTTTCCAAGACATGGCGATGCTCATTCCTTGACTGAGCAGGTTCTGTTTGCCTTGGAGCTGCCAATGGCGGAGTAGGCTGGACATTGTTGGATCCAAAGCAACCTTGAATAGTAGTGAGCAAAAGGCCGAACAGATTCTCATTCATCCCAAACTCATTTGGACGAACAATTTGGCCATTTGGAAGAGTGAAGTTCCTTCCCGGCGGAGGACCATGTGTTCCTGACGGAGGAACATGTCCTTCCACTCCTTGGACCATTACCCCTAGTCCTTGGGTCCTCACTGGTGGAACATGTTCAAATCGTCCCTAGTCTAGTCAAGGTCCAGAGTTAGGGTCCAAAGCACTCCAAGGTCCAAAGCACTAATCGGTAAGAACCTGCATCAGTAACTTTATAGGGGGGTTAGGACCGAAGATCCGGTTTGCGTAGTGTTAAACCGGGTTAAGACTTTACTTGAGAGAGACTGAAGATCTACTCTGTAAAGTGTTTGGGATTAGTTCATAAAGATGACTTGACTTACGTCCATTATCATGGGAATGTGTGACATATATATAGAGATCTCCCAAAGAGGATGGGTTCCGTTGGATCGTGCCATGTGTAAGTCTCGGATCGTGCCAACAATGATCTATTAGGCCCATGGCCCATTAGGAAGACTTAACCCATTTTCCTTTTATGCTTTCGAGGGTAGATTAGTCATTCTCCGAGAGAAATTAGAGACTTCTAAAGTCCGTCTCGGACCTTCGTCCGAGAGTGTAGGTCCGAGGGTCTGGTCCAGGTCAACAACCTGTCTGAAGGCAATTTTCACAAACCACAAGGTATAGTGGTTCGGACCTTGATAGCCTCGGATCCCACTTTCTCTTGGTGCCAGTCCACTTGAATCCTTTTGAGGTTAGTGGTTTATGTCCGAACCATCGTCTGGGTCGGACCCTCATGGTCCCGGATCATAGTTTGGGTCGAACCTACTGTCTTTGAGGTCGAGTTCACTGTTTTACTCTGGTGGGTCGGACGTGAGTTGGCCTTTGGGTGGGTCCTTGAGCGCTTGGACCTTAGACAGCTTAAAACGCCTTAGGATTCGTTCCTAAGGCGTCTATGACGGATTGGACATATTTCTTTATCAACACCAATTATACTACAACCCCCAAAATTATTAAATGGCCTCCAAATACTCTACCAAATCTTCCTAATCCTACTAGATATACGAAAATATCAAATTAAATACCCTACATACTTACAAACATCCTAACATGATACTAACAATTCAATTTCACAGTAAATCTATCAATTGCAAAACCTCCACCTTAACCTAATACTTAATATAAACTGAACTAGCTAGTAGAGACTTCCCCATAAACATACAATTGCTCAAATTAAATTAGTAGAAATTATAAAAATTTCCAAATTTAACAAAGTACGGGTTTTAGACTAATACCTTCAATTCACGATAAATAGCCGAAGAAGAATGAAATTAAATGGCCACCCGAGTTCTTTGTTCAACGAGCTTCGAAAAGAGTCCAAGATTAGCCGGAATGGTGTAGTTTTGATCGGAGTTCGAAAAGGGGCGAAAATGGTGAAAAGAGGAGAAGAAAGAAGAAGCAGAACATAAATGGGGATGAAAGCTTCTTCCCCGTCTGTTATTTCACCTTGCCCCTATCTGTGGCTAAATTTTATTTTTATTTTTATTTTTTTCTTTTGTCAACGTAATTAGAGACGGATAATTTATCCGTCTCTAATTAGAGACGGATAGTTTATCCGTCTCTAATTAGAGACGGATAGGTTTATTCGTCGCTAATTAGCGAAAGATAATTTATCCGTCTCTAACAGAGACTAAGCCGTCGCTATTTAACAATGGATAAATCCGTCGTTATTATCCGTCGCTAAACTGGCATTTTCATGTAGTGACGCTCTTAGATTATTACTAAAATCTTAATTATACTAACTTGTAAATGTATAAGAATACATATCATGATAGTGTAGATTTTAATAGAACATACGTAGAGATTTGGACTATGCTTCACACGCATAGTGTGTGTGTCACTATTCTAGTATATGTATAAGTGGACAACTATCGACTTTGTGTAATTGAGTATTTAATTTAAGTTTAATTGGACCAGTTTGTACTATATGTAAATTCGCCTTTAATTACAAAATACCAACATGTATTTTCGAATTAAATTACAAGCCCTAATTCTACCCGAACAAAATCAATGGGGCAATTACATACAGACCCCCTGAATTTTCTCCAATTACAGATTCATACCCAATGCTTGAACAATTACATCCACACCCAATTTTATATTTCGGCGTTGACTCCGGCTCCTACGTGTCAATTATTGATGATGTGGATATGATTTGGCACATATGTGGACTTTTAGGTAAAAAAAAAAAAAGAGAAAAATCTCATTCATTTCTTCTTCTTCTTCTTCTTCCTCCTCCTCCTCCTCCTCCTCCTCCTCCTCAACACTTAAACAACCTAGCCCCACCACCCAATAACAACCACCATCCCCTCCGGACCATAACGACCATCACCACCCCCGTCTAATCACCACTAACACAAAAATTATGGAACAAAAACATAAGGAAAAACAATTGAGTCTCCATTGGAGACCGATTTCAAAAGCTTATAAGCTTGAGAATGGATCTACAATGGAGACACCCAACCAAGCTACGATTGGGGTTGTAAGGGGTTGTTTTTACAACCCCAATCGGAATACAAGACAGCTCCGATAGGAGCTTTCAAAAAGCTCCAACCGGAGGTGTTGAAAACCAGCCCCAAACCGAGCAGTTTATAGCTCCGTTTGGGGCTGTAATGGAGGTGTAAAAGAGGTCCGGTGAGCTCCTGATCAACAGCTCCGGTTGGAGCTTTCAAAAGCTCCAACCGGAGCTGCTTAGTGCTCTGATTGGGGCTGTAATTTACAGCCCCAATTGGAGCTTAGGTGGGTCTCCATTGAAGACCCATTTCAAAATCTTGAAATGGGTCTTCAATGGAGATTCAATTTTCCTTTTTCTCTGTGATTTTTTTTTTTTTTTGGGTTTATATTGAGAATATGATATTACTGGAGGAGTGTATTGTAATAATGTTTGGATTAATCGAACAAAGTAATTTTATATTGGGGTGTTTTTTGTTAATTTTTGGGTCAACTTTGAGAATTATAAAACATAAATATCAAATATGTAAAGTATAGAAATAGAGAATAAGTTATTTTAATTTTTTTGGCCAACTAACATCACAAACTACTTTTTAAATAAATTACAAACAAATCCAGTCAAAATTAATTAATAAAGGAGGAATTAATGACATGACATTCCATGTCATCAATTGGCGTGTGTTCCGGCCAAGAGACGGGCTGTCATCAGCTCCGGCGTTAACCAATGGGTGTATATGTAACCACTTCTGAATCGTAGGGGAGGTTTTGTAATTGTTCAAACTGCGGATAGAATCTATAAAGTGATCATCTTGGAGGGATGGGTTTTGTAATTATCTGCAAAATCAATTTATCATTGTAAAAATTCAATCTGGCTTCTCCAACTAAACTGTAAGCCCTAATTCAACTCCAACAAAATCAATTCGATCATCATAAAAAAAAAAAAATGGTAAAGATCTCTACAACTAGGAGAATCTAAGCTCAAGCATGAAATCAGCCTCGCTGTCGCCACCACAACGACATCAAGATGTGTGGGGTTGGTTGGTAATAAAAACGAAATGGTTTGGCCTAGATGCAAGCCAAACAAATAACCATTACAACTACTATGCATATTTTGGATTTTGTACTCGGAGGAAAGATTCAAATTATATTTGGATTTTGAATTTTCAGAGGTTCAGTATATTTTGAACTTGTAAAACTTATGGTATTGTGATTTTAGCAAAATATAAAGTATAATAAACTAAATAATTTAAAAGTGACATAAATCATAAGACTAGCGCCGAAGTGAATAGATTAGAACCGACATTAAGTTAGAAGCTTTAATTTGATCAAAAGGCATCACATGGGTAGCATGTACGCATGTGGCGCGATCCCTAGTAAATAAATAATGGAACTCATAGGATTGAACATGTGTTACAGTATATATATATGTATACATACATATATATATATGAGTGAATATTATCAGTTGTGAATTGAATATTACGTGTATATATATTATTTATTATATATATAAGTGAATGATTATTGAAGTTGTGCGATTGGATCTTAATTTAAGTTAAATTGGACCAATATGTAATATATTTGTAAATTAGACTTTAATTAAAAAACACAATCTATTTTATTCAATAAAATTACAAGCCCTAATACAACACCAACAAAATCAATTTATCATTAAAAAAATCTAATATGTCTTCTCCAAACAAGCACTAATTCAACCCATTAAAATCAATTTATCGTAGAAAAACAACAATAACCAATCATTATTCTCTGTTAGGAAATATTTGTTTAGATTTGATCAGTATACCATAATGACTTACCTTAGTTCAGAAAGGTATCTAGTACTCTTGGTTCACTTGAATAATGTAAAGAGAAAGTATACTTAGTATGATTAGTCTAGTAAATCTTGTATAGGATGTTAGGTCTCGAATGTAATTTTATATCTTTGAGGAAGACCAAGAAGAAGGCATCCTCTGAAAAGAGCTCAACTATCGAAGATATGAAGACGCACAAGATTACTGAAGACTAAGGAATTGTGCCTCGGAAAACATATGCAAAGGATAACTTAGTGAAAACAATGTTTACGTAAGCGTTGTTTCGGAAGAAACGTTGTTTTCCTTAGTTTCAAAAGCATGGAGTTTCGATAGCATCATGCACAACCTCGACAACGTGCATAGTTACATTGGCACAACAGACAAAAGATAATCTGATGCATTTTATGCCATTGCGAACTCATGACCAAAAGCTTTATCTTTGAACAAAGAGACAAAAGTTTTGTAGTACTATCAATGGATTGTTTGTAGTTTGAATCTCAATAACATGTGGATAGTAATTCAAATGGCTTGATTTTCACCTATAAATATCACCACTTAGAATGCTTGAATACACACTTAAAGCATCAATTTCATATCCTACACTCAAGCATACAAGCCTTCTGCCTACTTACTCTCTAGCTTTACAGTTGCGACCAAGCTCTTGATTCTAAGTAGCACGAAAGTTCTAAGTGTCCTGATCCTTAACAAGATATATCTGTTGTGAAGGAGTTGAATTGAAGCACTGTTGCGACTTGCTAAGATATTCATTCTCTGAACGAAGAACATAGACTTGGGTCAGAAAAGAACATATCACCACACACTGTCCACGTGTGTTAATTGACTCTTGTTCTAGAAGGTAGTATTACATAACTGTGGAAGTTATAAATCTACCAATCTGATAAACTCTTCTTAACCAACACCAGAAAAGGCGTGGAGTAGAGGAAGTACTTAGTTTGGGAAACTAAGGAATAACTCCAAGGTTAAAGGTTCTGAGTAGAGGATGTACTTGGCTGGGAAACCCGGGAAGAACTCAGGGGGAACACTTGGTTGGGAACCTAGTGTATTTAGGAATCGAGAGAAGTTATTTGTAAGGTGAACTCAATTATCTGTCTTAGTGGATTCTAGGTCTGAGAAAAGCCAAAGTGGATTAGTTGAAGGATTAGGCCACCTTCAGATATCACTATAAAGCTACTATGTTATTTACTTTCTTCCATTACTTACTGGCAAAGTAATTTACACACATTACTAGCTTTCTGAGCACGTGCACTTATCAGAAAGACTTCCGCTATTCTGATTATAAGTATCAGAAAGTTACACAACTTTCTGAAAAACTGTTTTATCGACAAAAGTTTGAAAAGACTATTCACCCCCCCCCCCCCCCCCGAGTCTTTTACTTTGCCGTTATCTGGACCAACAAGTGGTATCAGAGCAGGAGGTTTCCAAGCCTGCTGCACTAAACCTAGATCCTAGATAAGTGTGCTAACTTTTCGCTTAACCCCTGCACTTGATCTGTTTGTCATGTTTTATCCTGCAGGATGTCTTTAGGCGACGCTCCAGTTCTCAAGCCAGAGAACTATGAAAAATGGAGGAACAATATGATGCTACATCTGGAAGCCATCAGTGATGAAATGATCGAAGTTATAAATAATGGACCTACACTCATTCAGCAAGCAAAGATAGTCACTGATGGAAAAGATGAAGATTCTACCATAAGAACCTCCACTTCAGAAACTTCTACAAGTGGGAGAGCTACTGGTCAGATAGCTATGGAAGAAAAATCTAGATATCTCTGGACGTCGGAAGATTTCAAGAGAAATAGACTGGATGGTCAAGCTCGAAACATCATTATTCGTTTTACTCCAGACCACATACAGTGCAAACTGTGTTGTGCAAAAACGGCGAAAGAGGCCTGGCAACTAGTTGAACAAATATGTGCCGGTTCTCAGAAAACCAAGGAAAATAAGTTCGAAGTTCTGAAATTAAAATTCCAGAATTTTAAAGAAGGGCCTTCAGAAACCCTTGATCAACTTGATTTTCGGTTTACAGCGTTGATAAGTGAAATGGCTACACTTGGTGGAAGTGAAAGATATTCTAACGTCGAAAAGGTGAAGACTATCGTAAGGAGTTTAAATCACAACTGGGAAAACACTAAACACTTTTATTTCAACCAAGGAATGCCAAACATCACTCCAATGGAATTATTCTCTCATCTAGCCATTGTCAACAATAAAACCTCTCAGAGAGAAGAATTAGCTGATCAACAAGCTCACAGTGTTGCTCTAGTAACACAAGGTACTTCTGAAAAGAAGATTACCAAAGAATCCACTAACGAAGAAGCTCTTGATGTAAAGCAGATGAGCAAATACGTTACATAGGAGATTGAGAGAAGAAAAGCCAAAAAGAAGCTGAAAAAGCATCTAGGCCCTAACTATCACCTATACAAGAATATGAAATTCACCAACTCTCTAAATAAACCTGGTCAGAAAGCATCAAGTACTGAGGTTACAGAAATTGGAGTTTGATTCTACTGTAGCTCTCTAGTTTCTCTTGAAGTTTCTCCTATCCTTTTTGTCACCTGTCTTGAGCTTGTTCAGAACAGGACAGTCCCGTTTGAAGCGAGTGTTCACATTTACGACGAATTTCTGACACTAAGCGAGTGTTAGGAATATCTGTATAGATTTTGAATAGCAACCTAATGACTTATCTTAGCTCAGAAAGGTGCTTAGTACTCTTGGTTCACTTGAACACTGTAAAAGAGGAAAATCACTAAGTATGTTAGTCTAGCAAATCTTGTATAGGATGTTAGTTATCTGAATGTAATTTTTATATCTTTGAAAAAGACCAAGAAGAAGGCATCCGGCAGAAGAGTTCAACAAATTTGAATATTTGAAGACAGCACAAGATTGCTGAAGACGAAGGAAATTGGTCTCATCATATACCTAGGTCCAGATATCTTGAAGAAACAAGTGTTTTTCAATAAACAAGTTTTGCAAAAGATATCTGAGAACACAAGGTTTCTGAACGAGGAAAAGTGCCCACAAATACCTACACTCAGATACCTTGGACAAAAACTTTGTTTCCAGGAAACAATGTTTTGATAAAGTATCTGGAGATGTGAGAGTCTCTTGAAAAGGACATGCAATGCTTCAGAACGCGTGCATAGTTCCGTTGGGACTGCAAGACAAAAATAGTACACGTGCAATAAATGTGCAGACAGAGACATCTGAAGAAAAGAGGAAATCTCTGAAACGAGACAATGTCTTCTGCAGTACTATTTTCAGATATCGATAGTTTGAAATTCATTTGAGCCTATCGGATACTTTTCAAATGGCATGATTTTCAACTATAAATATCAACACTTAGAATGCTTGAAAGACACACTGAAAATACCAAGAACAGAGAATTGAATATCTTAAGCTTCTTTGATAATACAACTAGTGGTATCTTTTTCTCAAGCATACAAGCCTTCTGCCTACTTACTCTTTAGCTTACAGTTGCGACTAAGCTCTTGAATTCTAAGTAGCACGAATGTTCTAAGTGTCCTGATCCTTAACAAGCCTTGCTATCTGTGAAGGAGTAGAATCAAAAGATCAAGTGTCTAAGTTTCATTCTCCAGAACATTTAACATAGACTTGGGTCAGTAAAGAACATATCACCACACATTGTGAAGTGTGTTAAGTGATCCTTGTTCTATAGAGTATTCCTACATAACTGAAAAAGTTATTAAGACTACTCGCCTGACAAACCAACATAACCAACACCATACACGACGTGGAGTACAGGAAGAACTTAGTTTGGGAAACTAAGGGACAAATCCAAGGTTTCTGAGTATAGGAAGTACTTAATTTGGGAAACTAAGAAACAGCTCAAAGGTTTCTGAGTATTGGAAGTACTTGGCTGGGAGCTGGGGAATAACTCAGGGGAACACTTGGTTGGGAACTCAAATCAAAGTTCTAAATTTATTTAAAGCCAAGCGTTAATCCTCAACACTACGAAAACCTGTAGTGTAGTGGAGTTAACCCCGAGGTCGGTCTCGAAGGAATTAACTAGGCTGAGTCTTGTTTACGAATAAAAGTAACTATATGAAAAGCAGTAAATGTTTGTTTGCTTCGACAACAAGATGATATACTAAAGTAAATAATTACTTGCAATCCTCGAAACCGAATTGACAGTAACGAGACTAAGATATGAATGGGGAAAATTATGGAGTGGCAACGTCAACAAGCTAGCTAGCAGGATATATGTGATTCACAGGATTGACTACGCAAGTTGTCATAGACTTGAGTTCAAAAACGAATAGCACTAGTGAAGGCTTCAGTTTCGCTAGACTACAATTAATTTGACTAATCTACTATCACCGTTTGCAACTAACTGTTAAACCAAGCAAGACGAAAGACATTTTGGCGTATTGATTAAATACTTAATCTAACAGTGATTTTGTCTAGAGGATTATCAAACGTGATAGCAGGAGTAGTAATTAATCTAAAAAGCACAAGTAGTCGAATCCCGATGCACTTCGAATCACATAAACCCTAGCGAGCATGCATTGAATCAGTCACCACCCCATAATAGGGGTGTTTAGCTACTAATGACAAGCAAAGGCATAATCATACTAGCAATAAACATAATCTCAAGAACAAAACAGAGATTAGAATAGATTGATACAATTTTACCCTTCGTTGTCACAAACCTAGGTAGAAATTGTAGAACGGAAACGAATCGATGCCAAGGCTGTGTAGATAATCTCCCAATCAATGTCAATCTTCGAATTACAAGGGAAAATGGCTCAATTACCTCGAAATCGGGTAATTGCCTTGAAAACTAAGTCTAGCTCTCGAGCAAGTTATTGCTCTTCACAATTGAATGAATTATTCAAAGTGATTATGTCTTCTTCTAAGTAATAGAAAGGAGAAAAACTAGGTCTGGGCAAATTAGGAAACAAATCACAGAAAGAACGGCAAAAAGAGAAAATTGGCGTCGCCAGTTTGGTTACAGTAAACCTCTGGCGTACGCCAGTTTGATAACTGGCGTCGTCAGTTCTCTTGGAAATTACTACTTTGCCCTTCGACGCCTTTTGACTCCAATTCTTGATATTTTGTCCTTCCCGCTCAACTTCTAGCATCCATACGAGGCATTAGAACTCCCAAATCTTGTAGATGCATATAAAATACACCATTTTGCCTTCAATTATTGTGGTTTAGCCAAATATCTGAAAAACATAAATAGAATAAAACAAGTAAAAATATTCAAGGAAAACTAAATAAAACTATACTCAAGGATGACAAAAAGACGGTAAAAAAGATCAAATGAGACGGTCCAAAACCGACTCATTAGTTAACAAGCCTTACTATATGTGAAGGAGTTGAATCAAAAGATCAAGTATCTGAGTTTCATTCTCCCGAACATTTATCATAGACTTGGGTCAGTAAAGAACATATCACCACACATTGTGAAGTGTGTTAAGTGATCCTTGTTCTATAGAGTATTCCTACATAACTAAAAAAGTTATTAAGACTACTCGCCTGACAAACCATCATAACCAACACCATACACGGCATGGAGTACAAGAAGTACATAGTTTGGGAAATTGAGGAACAACTCCAATGTTACTGAGCATAGGAAGTACTTAGTTTGGGAAACTAAGGAACAACTTAAAGGTTTCTAAGTATAGGAAGTACTTGGCTGGGAGCTGGGGAATAACTCAGGGGGAACACTTGGTTGGGAACCTAGTGTAAAAGGGAATCAAGGGAAGGTTTATTGTAAGGAGAACTCAATAACTATCTTAGTGAATTTCTAGGTCTGAGAAAGGCCGAAGTGGATTAGTTGAAGGAGTAACTGATATGCTCAAATTATTACTTAGAAAACCAAGTAGTAAGTAGTTGTTATAGACAGACAAAGCTAAACCACAGAGTCGTTCGCTAAGGAATTAATCAAGCTACCACAATGATTGAGAGCAATCAATTATTTGTGAAAGCAGATTAATATGGGTTTTTGTACTTCCAAAACACAGAAAACAGATAAACTGGTTTGATCAAAGAGAGAAGATGAACACAGTAGTAATGATCAAATAATGCTAATTCGTTCTAGAGCAATCATTCATATTTGTCACACGGTCGGCGTACAAAAATCAATCAATCCAATTCAACCAATCATTATTTGAATGTTTTGAACTAGAGAAATCGTGGGTCGTCAATCCACGATTCTTAACCGAAAACGATTTTGAAAGTCTTGAACTAGCTTATTGGATTGAAGGTTTTTACGTAGATTTTGAACTAGACGAACCTATATGAACGAATCCGAACCCTAGAAACGAATATGCAAGACTATCACATAACTACTGTGTTCGGAGTGATTTAACTACTCATGAGGGAAGAAAAGATGAAAGACATCAAGGTATTGAATATGCCAAGTATAAACATGGTGATAATCGCATGCAAGATCATACAATTCGATAAACAGAAGAAAACACGAATTGAAGATAAATAATAGAGAGTTATCAAAAGATTACCAAGAATTCGATATCGATGCTTCTTACAAGACGTAAACCAAGCTCCAAAAATCCATCAATGTCAAAACCTAGTCCTTGAGCTTTTGTCCTATGTATAATTATGGTAGAAGAAGTTATGTTCTAAGTTATGGTGAAAGAATTCTATTTATAGGAGGAAAAACGAGTAGATTCCTAATAGAATTCGAACAGAAAAACGTCCAGCAAATAAGCTCTCGTAAGTTCTCGCCTCTGCGAGGAAAATCCTTACCACTGCGAGGATGTTTTCTGCCACCGACAGACGTATCTTTTTATCAGGAGGAATTTTGCTATGCGATACGCATAAGTTGTAGACCTTTTAATTATCTTTCCATGGACACCGAGTTCATGTCAATCGAACATCATGAGATAGTTATGGCCAAAATGGCTAGACTACTCCGTAAAACTTCACTTCTGCAAGCTTCGCTAAAATGTCTATCAAATCTTCGTCCGAACTCCGAATCCACTTCCGTTTTCGCCCAGCTACTCTAAATTCAAAGATCTAGAACCAAAGTTTCCAATCCAATTTTCACCTTTGGGACACAAAAATCCTACAAAATACAAACAAAGCACCAAAGCATAAAAACGCACAAAGACACTGTAAAACCATAAACAAAGACTAACAAAGACCGCTAAAAAGGACCAAATGAGACTCTAAATTATCGTCTCATCAAACTCCCCAAACCGAACCTTTGCTCGTCCTCGAGCAAACAAACAACCTAAACAAGAACTAGACTCGAAACAAATACAAACAAGAAGCACATAAAAGAGTTGAACTCCCAAGTGACCGAATCTACCATCGTAAACATTAAAATCACAAAATGCAAAGGTTGTGCACTCAACTAAACTTGGTATAATAGTGCACAAAAAATCAAACAAGAAGGTTTCTCAAGTAAATAGCACTTAAGTCTAACTCGCTAATCCCTCACCACTACAAAAAAAACAGGGACAATCTGACGGAAAGGGACGACGGATTTTATCCGTCGCCCCAGTAGCGACGAATCGCTAAGGGTAGCGACGGATTTAATCCGTCGCTACACATAGCGACGGATAAAAGTTATCCGTCGCTAATTTTGTTGACCATAATAAAAAAATAAAAAAAATTAGCGACTGATAGATCTATCCGTCGCTATCTAGCGACGGATAGATCTATCCGTCGCCAAATGACCGAAAAATAAAAAAAAAATGGAAAAGTTAGCGACGGATAGGTCTCGATGTGCTTAAAAAAATGGAAAAGTTAGCGATAGATCTATCCGTCGCTAAAAGCCTAAAAAACATTAATATATCTCCACCACCATCTCCCTCCCTCTACCACCACTTCCTCTCCTCTCCCTTCCTCCACCACCACCTCCTCTCCTCCACCACCACCTCTCCTCCCTTTCTCGTCTCCTCCTCCACCACCATCTCCACCACCACCACCTCTCTTCCTCCACCACCACCATCTCCTCCACCACCTCCTTTCCTCCTCCACCACCTCCTCTTCCTCCCACCACCACCGCACCACACCCACCACCACCTTTCTCCTCCCACCACACTGCCACCACCTCCCACCACCACTGCACCACCCACCAGCACCCGTCTCTCCACGCCACCACTGCCTCCGGATCTCATCGCCACCACTGCCACCGGATCTCCACCGTCCACCTCCGAATCTTCGATTTATCTTTTTGTACATTTTCGGTATTTTAGGTATTTTAGTTTGTACATTTTAGGTATTTTAGGTATTTATCTTTTATCTTTTTGTACATTTTCGGTATTTTAGTTTGTATTGTATTATTGTACAATGTATTTGTATTATTGTCATTGTATAAAATTTTCAATTTATTGTATAATCGTATTGAATATTGTAGTTTTGATTTGAATATCAACCGAATTATTGTCCGATTTAAATATTGTAGTTTCGATAAATCAATATCTCGTATACGAATACAAATTGATATTTAATTAATCCGTATACGAATATAAAAATTCGAATACGGATTTTTTTTTAAAAACAATAGCTTTTCAGCGACGGATAGATCTATCCGTCGCCCCATGTATCGATGGATAGATTCTATCCGTCGACAATAATCGATTTTTTTAAAAAAAAAAAAGTCAAACAGGATAATCCGTTGTCCAATCCGTCGCGAATTGGACGACGGATTATCTATCCATCGCCACTGCTCCAGTGGGGCGACGGAATTTTTATCCGTCGCCCGATCCGTCGCCAGAGCTGGGGCGACGGATCTATCCGTCGCTACAGACCAGTTTTTTTGTAGTGCACAAGAGGATCCTATGCAACTTTCTCTCACACTGTGGAAGTGTCCAGTGGGTTAATCACTCAAGAAATATCAAGAGAAAGGAAGGTGACTTTCGTCACAAAAGTGCCTCAAATAACTCATGCAATATACTCAATCAGTTAAGTCATAATGGACTTTTCCTTGTGCATAGCAGCTTACCAGTACATACAAACCAACTTCGATATCACCAAATTCTTGCATACTATGAATTATATGCTAATCAATTGGCCATAGTGGACTCTTTTAGTTTCACTTGTTTGGTAGTGTCAGTTTTACCGAAGTCCGCACTTTTTTGCATGTCAATTTGGTATACGTGCTATCAACCCTCAGAGACATATGGCTTTTTAGGACCACGCCGGTATATAGGTAGTATTTGAAACACGCCCAACACGACTACGGTGATGACGAGCACCACAGATACACTCCGAGACATATCAAACAATCAGGGGAAGCAATATAGATTACAAGTATAAATTAAACATATCAGCACAGCAAAATTCTTTTCCCCAAACCGGTTCTTTGTAATGGATTGGCTTCGATAAAATAGATGATGTAGAGCATGTCGTTCATCATACTTAACTTACACAGAGTACACATGAGCATGATGAGGCGCAAACAAGGGAGTTTACACTTCCCGAATAAATCACACAGGTGTCGGTACAATATTTTTTCATCTTGGGGCGACGGATAGCTGGTCTGTAGCGACGGATCTATCTGTCGCTATAGACCAGTTTTTTTGTAGTGTTCAAATTGTAACTATACTCTTTATTTCATTGATCTACTAAAAGTCGTCTTAAAAAGAAATAAATAAAAAATGTTGAAAATAACTCAATTGGATAAATTTTCTTATTTTTCCTCGTACAAAAGATTAGGTGTGTAAATAAATGGTAAAATAATAATAATAATAATACTAAAAATAATAATAATAACAACAACAATAAGAACAACAACAACAATAACAACAACAACAACAATAACAACAACAACAACAAGAATAACAACAACAACAATAACAACAACAACAACAACAACAATAATAACAACAACAACAACAACAACAACAACAACAACAACAACAACAACAACAACAATGATAACAATAATATGAATTTAATGAACTGAACGGAATGAGTTTTCAGTTGAAGAGAACAGGGCCTAAGTAGTATAAGATAGGGTGCGGCATATCAAGACAAATTAATACATCCTTAATCCTAAGAACCAACGCCAATGGCCAACCCTTATCCATGGCAACCGGGGTAATCCAAATGACAACACCACTAAAACTAATTAAGCAATAATTAATTCAAACAATAACTATCAAGAAAAATGACACATTTTTCATTATACTAATAACAATCATCTTTAAAAAGTTAGTAATCAATTATACACACAAGGGACCCAAGAAAACAGATTAGTGCAAGTCAGCATCATCATAATACTTATCTCAAATTTTATTCGTAAGGGCAATAATCCCACAAAGGAAAACAAAAAGCCACCCAACTTAAGCAAATACCTAACCCAAAGCCCGAATCTCTCTAGATTTCAACAAATAAACAATATTCTCTTCATAACAAGCACACACTTCCATTCAAGACAAAACAAAATATCGTAAAGTTCTATGCTTTTGTTCCATTTGTTGTTTACCTTTGAAGATGGTTCAAAGAAAGGTCACAGACAAGCTTGGTATCCAAGTCAACGCCTTTCCATGAACCCTAAATCACCGTCAAAGAAAAACGTCAAGAAAGGAGGCATGGACTTGAAGAAGAAGATGATGAAGAAATCAGATCGATCAAGCATCCCGAGGCGGATGGCTCACGGAAACAAAGATATCAAACAGCCGGAAAACCACCCACGGAGACGATCACGACCGAATTACATGAAGGGAACAAGTAGCTCGATGCAAGAAAGGAGAAACTTGGTGAGTGCAAAACTCCTCAAACTAGTCCTGATAATTCTTCTTTACCCGTAAAAGCTCAAGCCCGAGAAACTTGGGTTGGCTTCGATAAAAAGGCGAAAAGTTTAGCTAGGATGACTAGTTTGAAACTGACTAGTACTCGTAGCTTTAAACCGATGAGAGTTACAGCCAAAAAATGTTCATCGGTTGCTTTATGCATGAATATAGATGTACAGAGAGCAACATGTTCTTCAACGTTGAAAGATTGTAAGTTTCCGACTTACCTCACGCTTAGTCCAGAGGGATGAACTCGGGACCTCTGCCATGAAAGTATGTCCTTACATCGCATCGTGTTGCTCACGGGCATCGCCACCCTTTGCCACCATTGAAGACGTTCTTGTGCGCAAAGAGGCGATGATCATGACTCGAGGAGTGTTAAACTAGGATGCCCGCCGAGGCGTAACAAGACCGCTAATCACACGTGAGTAGTCCAATTGTTACTCCTTCGACTCAAGAAGAGGTGAATGATTTCTTTGTTGAAATCTATGCTCCCAAGGAAGATGATACCGCCATCGCTCCAATGGTTGAAGGTGCAATAAACAGAGCCGAAAATCACAAAACTCAAGAAGATCATAGTGACATCATGGAACCAAGTACGAGGCAAATCGAGTTTGAGATGGATTACAAGCTTCGGATACGGAGTGGGAGACAGTCATGGCTCTGCGGTGTGTCTTGATGACGATGATGATGAATACTCATCCAAGCGGAAACAAATCGATCCAAAAGGGGGTAAGCTCGAGGGATTCCTTGTGTAGGATGACAACTTGATCCAGTCCGGCAAATTTCTCGACAATGAAGTGCCACAAGAGACCATCGATGAAGAGGGTTTCGGCTCAGACTCATGGTCTAGCAGTGAGGATTTTGAATGCATTGAATATCTTGAGACTTTGATGGATGTCAATGGTTCAGCAATTGTCAATTGCCCATAAGAGGAAGAAGAACTGGAATCAACTTTTGAATATATGCATGAAGCATCACTTGAAGGCAGCCAGACCTCAGAAACCGGTCTTCCAACTGGCGATATTGGTGACAAGGGACTACTTTCTACCATCACAAATGATGATGTGCGTATCAAACTTCAAAGGTGATGAATTCAGATCCACAACATTGAAAATCGTGACAATCAGATGGTAATTTCCATAATATGAGGCCCACACACCCAACTAAAGAGTCTCGTTTAGCGAGCGTAAACTTAAGACAGGTTAAACACTATAGTTATAGGGAAAGGCAAGAAGCTTATCCAGATCCGCGAATTGGGGCAATTCAATCCACGAGACCCAAATTTCCTACCAAAGGCAACCCGACCTAGAAGCGAGAATGTTGATCTTAAGCACCAAGAACCTGGATGAACGGAAAATGCAGAGGAGTGGATGGTGGATTTTGCACTCAGACGTGTTGTCACAAAACTTGGTTCACCCAAGAAAAGAAAAGTCGATTGCTAGTGGAAGCATTTGAAAACGCTATCCCCATGACCAATGCGAATTTCATCGACGCATAGTTCGGTATTTGAGAGTCCAAGACCTATGCAGCATGCATCGATAAGTGATACAGTAAACCGGAAGACAATACGAAACTCTTTATGTATTTTATTCGAGAGCAAAACAATGCAAGGATTAATTATGAGAAACATAAGATGCACTTGCAATTTGTTTTTTGCAGTATGCATCACCAAGTAGAATAACCACATCACAGTCAAGCTCAAATTTGAACAGACTAGATGATGCAATTTGAAGGTGACTGCCATGGATAGGAGAAAAATGGAATCATGAGCCAAGCAAAACTATTTATATGATATGAGTTCGTATATTGGAGTGTAATGTTTTAGTTTGCTCAGTTGATTTCTTTTGTGTAAGGGAGTGTACCGAACCTCCGTGTAATTGTGTGTTGTAACTTATAAAGTAATGTTTGTATTTCGAACGACAAAAAGAAAAAAGTAATGTGTGCCTATATTAACTACTACTAATGTATGTATTAAATCTATTTGTAATCTAGGAAATGAGTCGATAAAAAAACATGTATTTGGATTCACCAAGGCCTATGAAGCTCAAGAAATTAATATTCTCAACTCTTCCGTATTTCAAAGCAATCCGAAAAGGGAAATAATGATCTAAAACATAAATGCAAAAGCTCTTGATTTACTTATTTCATGGAGCTTAACTTTCCTAATTCAAAAGTTACAAAACCGACCTTACGGCAAAGTGATTTTCCTTGTCCATGAATGGAAGATAAAATACGTACATGTTGAAATGATAATATGCGTGGGATTGGGTGTAGCCTAGTTCTTGTATTGATATTAGCTAAATAATGTAAATACTAACTCGTAAGGCATTTCTTATCATGCTATATTTTCCCAACAAAGAGTCGAGTTAGGAGAGTAATTGTTTTGTCGCAATGGGTAGAAAATTCGACTTAAAGAGGCATTCTGTTACCTTTAGCTTAATGACCATGCATATCTTTACATCGATTCTCGATACATCAAACATATGAGTCGAGGTCTTTCGCATCGACACTAATGAACCAAAATGCAGTTACACCAAATCCTTCGTAATTATTAGATATCATGAATGCTATAGCAACACATGATTTCATAGCTCAATCATGTAACAACTACCAACTAACCAAAACGGAAGGTTGAGCCAATTTTTCAAAATTATGACATATCATGAATGATATCAAGAATATCTCTTTCATGTAATCACACCGGAGAAGGAATTCAACACTTAAAAGAGTTGAAAATTCTTCACTTGTCGATCTCTAAATGCACACCTATCACCGGAGAATCGTTAAGAATTGAACAGTCGCTGCAGTAGTTGTTGAAGATATCATCATCGTTCGATGTTTTAAATCACGAGGTGGAACTGCTTCAAGACCATCATTTTGTTCATTGATTTCCTTTTATGGTCTTCATAAAAAGTTTTAGTGAATCTGTTGTTGAGATAACTCGCACGGATTCATGCAAGAGCTGAAATTTATTTCTTGTATCCTCGCTTTCAACCAACTTTTCCTTTAACCCACCGTGGAGGCAAGCCATAGCACTACAAGCACGGTTGCAAAGAAAACAATGAGTACAAGACAAGAATGATCATCCCGAGAGGACAAGCATTTCAATGGAACCTAAATGGATGATCATACAAGGAAACCATAAGTTTCACAATTTCTCCATTCTTTTCATTAATTACCGGCAACCCCTCCGACAAGTCCCCAATTGTACCCAAAGATAACAGTAATCTTTAAAGCCAATATTGAACCCCTCTGTAAAGAAATTCCTTTCCATTAGTAGGCCATCACGATAATCTAATCTAGCTCCTCACAAATGCCAATACGTATAAAAAACTAGGAAATACAGATTGACAATGGTGAAACCATAACTTATGTAGGAGAAAGGAACAATCATAGGTAGCTTTTCGGTTTACTGTATGGAATTGATCATGCCTCTTCCGCCACTCCCGTCCATATAAGATATACTCGAGATTTTTCCACATGACCTTCGTAAGAAGATCCATCATCGTACCATGAATCACCGGATCTTTTAACAAACACAGGAAATGTGAACCCTGTTAAAGCTCTTTTCTTTGGTGAGGTAGTATGATTTTCCCATTGTATACATAGAGTTCTCAACCAGTTAAGACAACTTTACGAAAATGCACCATCATTTAGCAAAGTGGATCTCTTTAAGAACGCAATAGAGTAATTTGCTCATGTAGCATTTTCAAACTTGAGAAACATTCGTCAAATTCTCAATGGGGTTTTCAGATATGATTTTTCTTTTCCCAATGAGATAAGATCGAGCCTCACACACACATACAATGCATTCAAGCATTACACCTAGTCACTTGCAGAAATGAAATGTACATGTACCCGTGAAAGTTTATAAATACTTTCAGCCCCAAAGGAATAAGGATATCGATTCAACAATTCAAGCACTCAAGGTAATATCTACCCATGGATATCCAAAAAACAATTAAACTTTTACAAGTAAAGGTCACTGGTAAAACATTCATGCTTCTCATTGTTGATACGGAAATGTGTCCAATCCGTTAAGGGCGCCATAGAGCGTGTCCTGAAGCGCATCACGGCTTAACTAGCCAATTCAGTACTGGTCCGACCTCACATGGTCCGACCAAAGTGAATCGACCAGTACGTTGAAGTCACTACATCTCCACAGCTAGTCCGAGCTGGCTAAGGAAAGGACTTCCAAACCTGACCATGTAAGTATTGAGATGCCTAACGGACCGGACGAGCGAGTCTCGAACGCCACCATCGCGATAAGCCCAAACGTACATAACAGAACCACTGAGATACTTCCGTGGAACTCTAGGCTCGGACATCCAGAGTTACCCAAGGGCAGATCAACCAGGCAGACAGATCTGTCCGAGGGACTAACACGAACGCAAGGAACAAAGATTCTCAGAGGAAAAAGGTCCAAACTACCCTCCCCGGCCCACTTATCGGTATTGGATTATTGTTCACTAATGGACCATGGGCCAAAGGTAGCATTGGTGTCCAAATCTGAAACGTACACTTGGCATCATCTTGTGAACCTCTTCATAAGTACATGATATCTATAAATATGGCTTAAGGTCCAAGACCTTAAGGGAGGCAACAATCCCTAAGTCTTCTGGGACATAATACCTTTCCCATTACTATTGCATTGAGAGCTGTCATCTCTCCTTTGAGTAAAGCCTCCTTCCGGATTGACTTAGGCAATCTGGGTGACCCATTCTAACCCCCCCCCCCTACTTAGTCCTTTCAGGTACCCTTGCTCGGACAAGTCTTCTCTCGGACTTCAAGTTGGAGGTAGATCTTAGATTATGTTATTTGCAGTAGTAGTGTTGGTGTTTGAGGTTTTATCCCTCAACATTTTGGCGCCGTCTGTGGGAAGCTTTACAAAAAGATCTGTGTTTGTGTTGTGCTGATGGCTAGAACGAGATGAACAGCTCGGACTAGTTCTGCAGGCGTGGGAACACCACCACCACGCCCACGAGGACATCCGCCCACCCGGGGACGAAGTGCCGCTGTGGCTGGAGGGAACGCTGGAAGGAGATATCCGAGCGACGGGCGGACCGCCAGCCCATCCTCGGATGAGGGAAGAGACGCCCCGCTTAGAGGTGGCCAAAGCGTCCCTGTGAATATCGTGCCTACGGACCATGGAGAAGGGGTAGCACGAGCTTCTCCGTAAGCTCAAGGCCTACCACAGTCATCAGCTTTGATGCCCGATGGTCGCGTTGTCCGCACAAGCGACCTCGGACTAAGCGAAACTCAGTTTGATAGGTTGCTCACGATTATCCAAGGATGCCTAGGGTCTAACAATGCCCACCCTCAGCAAGCCACTCCGCCAGTGGTTACTCCGGTTCAAGCGGAGCCCGCCTTGTCAAGAAACAGACAGCATCCGATCCAACAGAGGTTAGGAGATCAGCTGCCCCGTGAGGATTTGCGAAACCTTCTAGACCGACGGGCCTCTGCTTCGCAAGTTCGGGGTGAGGGAAGAGAGTACCAAGAAGGAGGTAACAGGCAGCCAGGAGGTCCGCGACAAGCTCCCATGAGGGACAGAGATCATGTAGCAGAAACCATTCCAGTTGTCCGGCTAGACGAACTCCCCGCGGATGTCGCAGTCCATCCACGGATAGGAGAGGTCATGACAGCGGATGAAATCTACGCCCAACAAAAAGCTTTAGAAACCCAAATCCTGAACCTCGGACGCCTGGTAAAAGACCACGAGCAGATCACTACAAGTGCACCAAACCCTCTGTGTGATGATATCATGAGGGAAAAGGAAAGAAATAGGAACTCGGATCAAGTGATTCCGAACTTGGAATTCTACTACGGGGATACTTGTCCCGTGGGTCACCTGACAAGGTACAACAGCAAGATGGATTCCAAGGGGCTGAGTGACAATACTAAAGCCCTTACGTTCTCATCCACCCTCTTCGGCACGGCTATGGATTAGTACACCGCTTTGCCGAACAAGTCAATAAGGTCGTATGTAGATCTATCTACAAAGTTCTTAGGACGGTTCGGAAAATCAAAAAGAAGAAAACGTACTGTAGAGCACCTGGCCGAAGTCATCCAAAGGGAACAGGAAGATCTTCGAACTTTCCTAGATCGCTTCAATACGGAAGTACTTCGAGTTGAGCCCCATAGTATTAAAGAACGGGTCCGTCACCTGTACGCTAATACTTACAACTCCGAGCTGCGGAGGAAGCTCTCCAGTCAGGAAGTGAGGAGCGAAAAGCACTTGGATGACATCTGTGAGGAGGTGATGTACGGAGAAGAATACTGAAGGAACGTACCAGTCCGAGCAGGATCGAAGAAGGGAAAGGAACCGCAAAAACAAGAGCAACGCCAGGGGAAGTTTGACCTGAAGAAAGATCACAGAGAAAAAGGCATTTATAGGGAGAGGAGTCCGCCCAGGAGATTCGCGGACTATACGCGCCTCAATAAGCCGAGATCCGACATCTTGGCCACTATTGTTGAGAAAAAGTTGGACGTCCAATGGCCAAAGCCATCCCACAATCGGAGAAACAGAAATGCGAAGGGATACTGCAAATTTCACAAGAGCAGAGGCCATGAGACTGACGACTGTATCCAGTTAAAAACAGAGGTCGAACACCTGGTGAGAGAAGGCAAGTTGAAGGAGCACATATATGCGGACGAGCCCTCCAGGCACGATAGAACGGAGCGGAGGAGGGAGGATAACGCTGCTGACCCACCACCTCGCCCACTATCTTTGCCACCTCCGCCAGTAGGCTATCCGCCACGCATGAGAGGACATCCGTACGGATACGGCAACGAGACGGAAATGGAGAACCCTCTGTACAGCGGAGTGATCAATGCTATCACAGGCGGACCCTCTGGGGGTGATAGCAGGAATGCAAGAGAGCGGACCGCCCAAAACCTTCGGAACAATGACAGGGCGTACGGTGCCCCCGCAATTCGAGGAACAAATGCAATATCTTTCGACGATAGCAAAATTCCCCCTCATACGGCAGGAGGCGAGGAGATTGACGACCCGGACGTTCCTCTCGTAGTTTCGCTGACCATCGCGACTTATCGAGTGAACAAAATTCTGGTGGATACCGGGAGTTCTTCGAATATCATCTCTAAGAGGACACTAGATCAGATGGAGTTGGGAAGAATCCGCTACGACAGAGTTCACACCTCTATACTAGGGTTTGGAGGAGGAACTGTACGACCACTAGGAAGTGTTACGTTACACGTTTCACTCGGAACCTTCCCGGCCAGGGTAACACAGTCGGTCTGATTTGTCGTGGTTGATCGGACCTTCGACTATAACGCCATCTTTGGGCGCCCAGGACTCAATCAATTCCGGGCTATTTCATCCACTTTACACAACAGAATGAAATTTCCAACTCCCTTCGGAGTAGGAGAAGAGGTAGGAAATATCCGAGAAGCTTGGGAGTGTTACATTATGTCCACGAGAAGGGCATCTGCCCCCGTTTTGGCAGTCACGGTAACCTCCGATCCGAGAGTTGTTCTCCCTCACAAATAGGAGAATTCGCAGATAGGGGTAGGGAGCCCGAAGGAGAAGTTCCCTAGAACTGAACGGATCGAGCCTCACGAAACTCTCAAGGAAATCGAGATTGTTGTTGGAAGCCCGGATAAGAAGACTAGAATCGGAACAGAGATGAGCATGTATGGAGATGAAACTTATTGCTTGTCTCCGAGACAACAGGGACGTATTTGCTTGGAGTACTGATGATTTGAAGGGAATAGATCCGAGAATCACTGTTCACCGTCTGAACATGGATCCCTCGATCAAATATATCCGACAGAAGAGGAAAGACTTTGGCCCAGTCAAGGACGCAATCATATCTACAGAAGTGGACCGGCTCTTGAAAGCCGGGCACATTGAAGAAGTTAGATACTCGGACTGGGTCTGTAACGTGGTACTTGTCGAGAAGGCCCCAGGAAAGTGGAGGATGTGCAACGACTTCACAAGGCTCAACAAGTTTTGTCTGAAGGATCCTTATCCTCTACCTCGCATAGACCAGTTGGTAGATTCTACCGCAGGATGTGCGCTCCTAAGCTTCATGGACGCATATCAGGGCTTCTATAAAATTCGGATGGCCAAGGACGACATCGAGAAAACAAATTTCTTCGGCGTGAGGAGTATATCTTCAAGGTGATGTCATTCGGGTTTAAGAACGCGGGAGCTACATACCAGCGGTTGGTGAATAAAATGTTCAAGGGGGAGTTGGGCAAGACTATGGAAGTCTACGTAGACGACATGCTTGTTAAAAGTAAGACTGAAGAAGAGCATATTGAGCATCTCAACAATTGCTTCTCCATTCTTCGGAAGTATGGAATGAAGTTGAACCCCGAAAAATGTACGTTCGGGGTGAAAGGAGGAATGTTTCTGGGATACATGGTCACAGAAAGAGGGATACGTGCAAACCCCGAGAAGATCAAGGCAATCCTAGATTTGCCCCATCCGAAGAGCCTCAACGAGGTACAACAGCTTATTGGGCGTCTAATGTCCTTAAGCCGTTTCATTTCCCGATCAGCGGAGAAGAATCTTCCGTTCTTCAAAATCCTCCGGAAAGGAGAGAACTTTGTGTGGACCGCGGAATGTTCTGAGGCTTTCGAGAAACTGAAAGAGTACCTCCATTCCCCTCCACTGCTCTCCAAACCCGTCGAAGGAGAACTGCTCTACCTCTACCTAGCAATCACGGAAGAGGCAATGAGCTCCGTATTAGTACGGATTCAGGCTAACGAGCATTTGCCGATTTACTATCTTAGCAAAGCCCTTGCTGGGGCGGAGACAAGATACGTGAAGATCGAGAAACTCGCATACGCTTTGGTTTATACCGCCAGACGGTTAAAACCTTATTTTAAGTCTCACAAAATAGTGGTACTAATCATGAACCTTTGAAACAGTCCTAGGAAAGCCCGACCAATCGTGACGACTCTCTAAGTGGGCGATCGAGCTAAGAGAATACGACATTTGCTACCAGTTCGACAACCAAAAGGCTCAAGTCCTCGCCGACTTCTTAGCGGATTATCCGTAGAAGGATTCAGAGAAAGTCCCAACAAGCAGTGCTCGAGTGCTTAATCACCAAGCATATTGTCCAAAGCCAAGCATCGCCAAAGTTCAACCCGAAAACCTCGAGGAAGCCCAGTTCATCAATCGTCCCTTTCCTTTGTCAGATGGGGAAACTCGGGTCAACCAAATGTTTCTACTTGGTGATGTCCCTAGAAACTCCAGTGCTGACAACATACGAACGGAAATCACGGGAGGAGATGAACCAAGAGTGGAACCTCAGCAGCTCGTAGGAGATCTCCAAACCCAAAAACATCCTTCCGATATCTGGACATTGGAAGTGGATGGTTCTTCCACTGGAAGAGTGGGAGGAATTGGAATCTACCTTAAGAGCCCAGATGGCGCGGAACTCGACTATGCAATTTCCTTGGAGTTCAGAGTTACCAATAATGAGGCTGAGTATGAGGCACTTTTAGTGGGGCTGCGTCTAGCCAAGTCACTCCAAGCCCGGAAGGTCAAAGCTTACACGGACTCACAGCTCGTCGAGGCCCAATTTTCAGGAACTTTTGCCACAAAAGGTCCTTCGATGATCAAGTATCTTGAGCTACTCAAGAATGAGGCCAGCCACTTCGAGGAATTCACCTTGGAAAAGTTTGATAGGGCTTGGAACGAAAGAGCTGATGCCTTGGCAAAGTACGCATCTGCTACAGCGGCTCTAGACACAAGGAGAGTAATTCTACTCACCATTACTGATTCATCCGTCACGAGTCCCAGTTCGGCGGTCATGACACTTGACACAGGAAGAAACTGGATGACTGACATTTTTAACTATCTCAAGGACAGATCTTTGCCAGTCGATCCGAAAGAATCGAGGAGTGTGCAATGCCGAGCAAATAGATACTTTATAATGGGTGATGATTAGTACAAGAGATCTTTTTCCGGGACTCACCTGAGATGTTTGAACCCACAAGAAGCACGGACCGTGCTGGAAGAGATACACAACGGAAGCTGTGGGAGTCATTCCGGGGGGAGGACCCTCGCCCAGAAAATCATACGACAAGGCTACTATTGGCCTACCATCGGTAAAGATTCTGCCGACCACGCCCGGAGATGTCAGGATCGCCAATATTACGCAAACATCCCACATCGTCCAACGAACCCTATGATTCCGTCAATCATAGCGTGCCCGTTCGATCAGTGGGGTATCGATATTGTCGGACCATTTCCGAGGAGTACCCAACAGAAAAAATTTCTCATTGTGGCGGTAGAATATTTTACCAAGTGGGTAGAAGCGGAGGCTGTGGCGACTATCACGGAAAGTCGAAAAGCGGACCTTCATCCGAAGAACTTCATTTGCCGCTTCGCCTACCAAGAGTTCTAGTCTCGATAACGGCCAGCCTCGTGCAAGAGGCTCAAGGAATGGCTTGCCTCCTTCAAAATCGAACAACGCTTCACATCCGCTTGATACCCGCAAGCCAATGGTCGCTAAATCCACAAACAAGACAATAGTCAAAACTCGAGAAGCGCTTGAGAACTTCCCGAGAAAGTCACACGACCGAAGGCGTATATGGGCTCATCGCACCAATCGCACGGATCGCGACCAAAGAAACTCCATTCTCCTTGGTATATGGTTCGAGGCGCTATACCGTCCGAGATTGCCGTAGAGACTTTGAGAATCCGAGTTCAAGAAAAGCAAACCAAGAAGCTCGGATATTCGACCTGGACATGCTTGAATACAAAAGGTCTGAGGCACTGGCGAATATCCTTAGGTATCAGGCAACTGCAGCCCGAACCTACAACAGGAACGTTCGTGCGGCTCACTTGCAAGTCGGGACCTCGTGCTTGACGGCCGACATTTTGAACAATATTGGAAAACTCAAGCCTATGGGAAGGACCTACAAGATTGTCGGGCAAAAGTAAATGGGAGTTATGAATTAGAAGATGAGAACGACATCTCCTCAAGCGTCCGTGGAATGCTAGAAACCTTCGTAAGTTCTATGCATAGAGATAACTGCGTGGATCTCCATCATGTCGATTGATCATCTCGGCCAACTACTTGTTACACGGAACTCCGCCGCTTCTTTTTGGTCCTTTTGCCATTGGCCATAGAGCCCGCAAGTTATAATTGAATTTCCGACAAATCAATACAACCTCTATCTTTCAATTTGTGATTTTTCGATTTACGCATCTGAGATTTACCGTTCGTTTAACGACGAGGAAAGCAAGAGATTTCATTCATACAAAGACGAATTATACATAATCTTGTCTGTACAATTTACAATCCCGGATCGATTATTCGGACTTACGGACGCAATACAAAAAATGCAGAAAAACGTCTCTGGAGATACGTCATCTCCCAAAGAAAGATCGCTCTGTCGGGAAAAGCTTCTTCCGTGTCAAGCGGCAAGTCTGGTTTCCGCGGAGGCCAGGAACTCGATCTACCTGCACACAAGAGAATGGTTAAACGTCGGAATCCTTCAGATACCACCAAAACATGGTAATGCAAGTCCGTGTCCGGAAGACAAAGTGCGATAAGAAGAGATTTACCATCAAGCTTTAAAGACTCAAACACTCTTGAAATTCGGAAACCGTTTCCAATATAAGAGAGATTTGAGCCATTAAAGTGGGGATGGAAGAAAGTAGAGGAGACGGGCAGATGTACATTCAAACCGAGAACTATGCTTTCCCATGACTGGTCTTCAACAATCTTCCCCTCTAGACCCACGCCACTCTCAAGCTCAGGACGAACGCCGACTCGAGAGTGGACGGGAGTCTCGAGGGGGAAACTATTCAAGAAATCATATGATTGAGTAGATATGGAAATTGGAAGTTGGATTTGCACGACCAAGGCCAAGAGGGATCCGGAGTATTTATAGAAGTGACGAACCAATAGGCGTCCAACACGTCAGAACTTCGACGTTGACAATGGGCTTATACTATTCATTTGGGTTGAACAGTGTTGGGCCAGACGGGTTTATCCAATCAGGCCTAAACAAGCCCATCAACCACGTCCGAGTTTCTTAGTCATTTTACAAAAATATGTGCGTCAATATCATCCGACAAAGTCTGCACAAGAAAAAAATGGCGATCTCATCCGAGGAAAAATAGTTCGAATTTTATAAACAAAATTATCCGAACATTTACATAATGTAAGTACAACTGAAAGATCCAAGGATAAGTACATGCATCCACGGGCATACCCCTTGTTCCTTCACCAGCTCCTAAGTCGAGCCTGGGACTCGAGCCTCCACCTACCGACGAGCTTGTCACGATACGGATCGCCTTCAGTCCGCTCCCTCTCTTCCTCGGCTCGCCTCCTAGCTATTCCCGGACATAGAGGTGGATCGCCTTCAAAATCAAGGATGGTCGGGTCATCCGCGGTCCCCGTACCCGGGCAAATTGGTGGATGCATGTGCCCACAAGCATAGTTTACCCAAGGTCGATATTCTCGCCATCGATTCGACATCCCGAGAATTCGCTTTTGTGGATGGTCGAATCAATAAAACAAAACACAAAGCGAAGAAGGGTACAGAAAGAAAAGGGAAGAACTACCACACCTTTATTTATAGTTGCGACGGGTCCTCAAGATCTCGCCACATGTTGATAATCCAACAACGGGGAGATGAAAAGACGAGTCATAATGATCTTTCACTGCTTTCACCTTCCTCCTTCTAGAAGAATTAGACATCCCAAGGGGCTTACAATTCGAGTATCGGAAAGATGATGGTCGATTTCTACATCGATGCCATCTACAAATGGTCCGTGTTTTAAGAGATGGGTAATTTATAATAAATCACTTATGAACAATGTATAAAAAGGAACGAAGAAGAGAGCAAGTAATAGTTCGAAACATAGGAGGTTCAACTCCTGATTAAATACTTAAACACCAGTAGTATGTAATGACATTCCGAGTAATCAAAAGATGCAAATCAAATCCAATGTAAAGATTCAAAGAATACAGACTTCAACGGGCATACCCCGGACTTCTCTCACCGAGGCCCAAATTGCTCGGACCACTTCACCACTTGGGCGGATCGACAGGGCGTTCGAGGTAGCTCACGATCAAGGGATTCAACAATATTGAACAAGTTGAAATCATGGAAAGCCAACGACCCGCAAGGCAGGAGAACCACTTCTTTAGGAAAGCCTTTAATTGTCGAAAGGTACAAAGCATACCTTTCGAGAGCATCCGGACCCATCTCGGAGGAAGGGCCCGCCATTTCGGATCTCGATCTCACCTTCCTCGGACGAAGTTCGCAAACTCACACGCTGCCATCTGCTCATCCGAGACACCGCCTGTGGACTTCCACCATTAGCATCCGCAAGGATTAACCCTTCCGCCTTCCAATTGAAGTCTGGTGAAGTAGTCCTCGACTGCAGCTGTTCGATAGCGGACACGAACCCATCCAAAGGGAGGCATCGGATTTGTCCGCCGTCAAGAACTTCAAGGAGAGCTCGGACTCCATGAAGTCACGACCACCAAGACAGTATATTGAGGCCTTCGAGCGTAAAATCCTTGAATCCGTAAAAGCCTTCATCGACTTGTCGACAAAGTTCTCCGCCACGAGATCCGCCTTAATCTCTTCCCACTAGTCTTCACTTATGGAACTTCACTTCGTGCTCTTTCACGATTCCAATTGCTTCACCTTCTCCGCCTCATCCGCTGAAGTGGCCACACCTTGTGGAGGTCCTCCTCAATGGTAGCGCTCAGGCCTTCCATTGCATGGTTCTCGACGACAAATGAGCCGCAAGAAGTCCGTAAGAATATAAGTTGCACTTCACACACTAAGAACAAGCCAAGAAGAGCATCAAAGATTACTTACCGCTGGTATAGCCCATCCAACCCTCGACCGCCAACCTCGTGGAGTCCAAGCCACTCAGACTCCTTGTCAAGAGCAACTTGGTCAACGGGAAGGAGAGCGGACAATTGCTGTCTCTTTGCTGCGGGAGGAGCCTCCGAAGTTGATCTTCTCTTGCGTCCCGAGGTAATGGCATCCTGCATCAACATCTCCCGTTGTGGTGCAAAGTTAGCTGAAGCTCGACTTCGGGCAAGGGCGCCCGAGTGACGGGGGTTTTCCTTGTCGGGCACCGCCAAGGCCTGAGAATCCTCTCCAGCCTTGTTCCGCATTTCTTCCTCCGTGGCAAAAACTGCGGCATTCTTCGGATCCGAGGGAAGACCCGCTAAGTGTTGATGATTTTGGTCCTCGACCAAATGGCGACCTCTGTGGCTTGTTGCTCTCTCGCAACTTTTCTTTTCGCAGAGTGTCGACATGATGTAGTCGAACCAATGAGCCGCATAATAAACCAAAGGCGTTAGATACGTACGTTAAAGAAGAATTATCGAATTGCGGAAACACGTAATCAAAATAGAGTATATCAAGAAGAAAGAACGCCAAGTTTCAAGTCAACGAATCCTTACTAAAGTCCGCCTTCCTCCTACATCCATCATACCGTTAGTCCGCATGTAGGGAAGTGGTCGATGATTAATCCGTGAAACGGATAAGTAGGTGGGTAATGCTTTTGTGGATTCGCCACCCATGGAGCCACGTTCTTCTAAGGGGACGCCATCCGGATACTCTCCTTAGGAATTTTGTCCCCATCGTTTCGCCTCTCGGACTCCCCTGGTTTCAGAGCCATCCGTACAAAAATGAATTTATCGCACCACTTCGATCCCAGCGACGAAATGGAGTCATAAATGAAGTTATAGGGTTTCCTATTCATAAAGGTATAAAAGAGGGGATTCCCCGGACTGAACGAAACGTGAAAGAGCTGCCTGAAGTTCTCAAAATTTACGGGCTGTCCTTTCTTCTTGCAAAAAAAGACGAAGCAAATAAGATTACCCAAGGACTTCGGGATAACCTGACTCGGACCGATCCCAATGTGATTCAGTATGTGCTTCAACTCCGTTGCAATGGGGACCTTCCACCCACAAGCAAAAGCTACCTCGTGCACACACATATACCCGGTGGGCAGGTTGTAAAAGGCGTGTCCGAGCTCGGGAACCATGATTTCTACGGAGTCAGGGATCTCCCACTTTCGCCTCCACTCGGGGATGTCCTCCGCCCTAACCCTGGATGGATACGTAGGAAGAAGTCCGTCCGTGTTTAGTTCTCCAAATTCGTCCGCTATTGTAACAGCGGACGCAGGACGGGGGAACTTGATTCGGGCAGCTTTCGCACCACCACCTTCAATTAATGGAAGACTGGACTGAACGGGCGCAGCAGGGTGTAGTGCAATCCGTTGACTGGATCGTCTAGGGGGACGAGCGACAGGAGATCCTTCTCCTTCTTCCTCCTCGTCCTCATCTTCCTCTTCCTCACCATCTTCTTCCTCCTCGATAACACCATCGGGTCTCCCGGATGTGCTTGGGTTGGACGGACCTATTTCTGCTACAACACGGTCCTCCACCCCAGCCTCGAACATCTCGACTTCATCAGCCTCCCGATCATTGCCGCTTTCCCTCTCAAGACGCTGTTCGCCGATCCCTGATGTCCCAATGCCACCTATAGTCCGAGATTGGATTAGCGACCTAGTCCTAGCAAGGTCACCCCGTCCATCAAACGCCGGTCAAGGCTTCGCCGCACCGCTAACTCCGTGCTCAAAGATCGTAATCTCGACGACCCAAGCTCCACAACCACAAAATCTCTCACGAACAAAGTCGATCCATGTCCCGCCCCTAAATCTCAAGGCCATTATAACCTGGGCCTCGTCGGTTCGACTATCGCTCCCGCATATCCTAGGCGTATGGAAACAAGTCAGGAATGATGGTGTTGATTGTCCGAGAGTTCGTTTAGGTAATTTCTTAAGTCAAAGAAAGACTACGGATTTCTTAAGCATGCATAATCAAATTTTGGTCACAGTCGGCATACACATGAGATGCATCAGGAAGATACTGGCAATAAATTGGCATGCAACAGTACAGAGGAGAAATTGTTTCAACTAAGAACGTTGCTAAAGCCTATCACACGCAACATCGGCAAAAACAGACTCGACAATTTCATATCCGAGCAGGGCAAAAACATATGAGCACGAAGTAAGCATATTGTGAAGAGGAGACAACTCAGCAAAAGTGAAGATGTACGTACTTGATAAAGTTGATTTGATAAGTTCGAACGGACGACTAAGCCTTGCTGCTTCTCCGAGGGTACGGATTTGAAGAAGAAACTCTCAAATTTTGTGACTCTTGCTTGCTCGGATGTGTCTTCAAATGCTCGGATTGCTTTGCGATTGCTCTGAATTTCGAGATTGCTAAAAGTGTGAAAGTGACTGATGGGCTGTCTATTTATAAGGGAAATTTGGGAAAAGCCAAGAGTCACATCGCTTGGATTTGAATCCCAGCCGTTGATCCTCTCCAATCCAAAGGTTGTCATCACGAGTGGATGGTCACAAGACGTCGCATTTAATGCTCGATGACGTGTCACATCAATCGGACTTGGAACCCAACCGCTGATGTCGCCCCGATCCAACGCCACGCCCCTTTACTCGGATCTTTCCCGTATTTAACGGACAACCTATTGGGCCTCTTGGGCTTACGGGAGGACCAATTCAACAATCGGTCCAACGGACAGCTTCCAGAGGGCTACGTCAGATCCTAACCGTACTCGGACCCATATATCTCGGATACAAATACCTTTTCCCTCTACAGTCCCAGTTATGTGATAACTCGGACTGTAGATGGAAAAGGGGGGGGGATGAGATATATTGAATCCTCGAGGACACGGACGACGGATCCCGACAAAAAGGATTTTTTCCTTTTTTCTTTAACTAACGATTCGGACACGCTCCACGTATTACCCGATCGATCCTCATAGTTACCAACTATCTTCTACTAAGATACTTGGAAACTGGGGGGACATATGTTGATACGAAAATCTGTCCAATCCGTTAAGGGCGCCATAGAGCGTGTCCTAAAGCGCATCACGGCTTAACTAGACAATTCAGTACTAGTCCGACCTCGCATGGCCGACCAAAGTGAATCGACCAGTACGCTGAAGTCACTACATCTCCACAGCTAGTCCGAGCTGGCTAAGGAAAGGACTTCCAAACCTGACCATGTGAGTACAGAGATGCCTAACGGACCAGACGAGCGAGTCTCGGACGCCACCATCGCGATAAGCCCAAACGTACATAACAGAACCACTGAGATACTTCCGTGGAACTCTAGGCTCGGACATCCAGAGTTACCCAAGGCGTATCAACCAGCATAAATCATCCGAGGGACTAACACGAACCCAACATGCGGAACAGTACTCTCAGAGGGAAAAGGTCCAAACTACCCTCCCCGGCCCACTTATCGGTATTGGATTACTGTTTACTAATGGACCATGGGCCAAAGGTAGCATTGGTGTCCAAATTTGAAACGTACACTGGGCATCATCTTGTGAACCCCTTCATAAGTACATGATATCTATAAATATGGCTTAAGGTCCAAGACCTTAAGGGAGGCAACAATCCCTAAGTCTTCTGGGACATAATACCTTTCCCATTACTATTGCATTGAGAGTCGCCATCTCTCCTTTGAGTAAAGCTCCTTCCGGATCGACTTAGGTAATCCGGTGACCCATTCTAACCCCCCTACTTAGTCCTTTCAGTACTCTTGCTCGGACAAGTCTTCTCTGACTTCAAGTTGGAGGTGGATCTTAGATTAGGTTATTTCCAGTAGTAGTGTTGGTGTTTGAGGTTTTATCCCTCAACATCATGTTCATGAACCCACAGTTAAAGTCAGTCAGCTGACATGGTTGGATTAGTATGGGATACTATTTTAAATTTTTAACTATGTATTTATCGTACAGAGCTACAAACTAATACCAATTTATAGAACCTGAAATTGCAAAGATATACGCTTTGTCCATTAATCTCGATCAGATTTGACTGGTTTTAAACCAAATAACCAGAACTCATAAGTCTCAACCACATCAACCATAAACTCATGCAACATGAAAAACTAGCTCAATTCAATACAAATACTTATCCGAAATAACGTACCTTGCAATTTGTCATCTGTTTGAGTCACAACTATATTCTTATCCTGCTCAAAGCTTGTCAGCTGCAAGATACCCGAGTAAAGCTCATTTGCAATACTCCCCTGCATCAAACATCGACTATTGTTACACATATCCAAGTCTAGACCGAACTATTAACCATCCATAAATTACACGCACGATTCTTAGAAAATTTCGAAAATAGTGTTCTTGGTTTGAGAGAACGAATGATTTGTCTTACATACACAAGTTTAAACCCAGCAGCAGATAACTCGAAAAAGAATAGAGTTAAAATTAGCCTATTGAAACTACATGAATCAGCTCAATTTTCGTTCTACCATGTCATCAAGATCATGAATTTGCATTTAAAATCACCCATAGATGAGCAAGCTGAAATTATTCGGAGCTAACAGGTAATCTATTGCGGAAAGTAAAACACAAGAGATGGAGTAAGAAATTAATTGCCTCCATTGATAGGTTATTCCTTTTTCTCGCAGTGAATAATTCGGCAACCAAGCAAGACCTTGGTGTATTGGAAATTGAAATTGAAGAGAAAAGTACCAACGAATTGGGAAAGGAATTAGAGATAATCAGACTTGGATAAAAGGCAGCTACAACAAGAAGTGTTGATTCATGGATGAAATTTTAAAGGGTAGCCAGGTAGGTTCTACCCTGCCCGACCCGACCAATTCGGCAAGCACGCTCAATAATGATCTTCGAATCGAGCCCGCCATGTCCGTATTCAACGTAGGCCTCTAAAATCTAATTTTGTATCACCCGACCTGAATCCGCTAAAACCGACAATTTATTTAAGTACGAGAAGCGTAACTGCATTTTACTACAAGTTTATAATCCAACGAACCCTATCCACCCAAGTAAGTGGGTAACATACCACACAAATTGTCCTATAATTTACTAACACAACGGTGACTAACATCTCACCCAAGTAAGTGGCTAACATACCACACAAATTGTCCTAGAATTTACTAACACAACGGTGACTAACATATTACCCAAGTAAGTGGCTAACATACCATACAAATTGTCCAAGAATTTACTAACACAATGGTGAGTAACATATCACCCAAGTAAGTGGCTAACATACCACACAAATTTGTAAACTAGTTCATTAATCGATTCTCTCTACAAATAAAGCATTGTAACATTTACCACAACAAATTGTAACATTTAAGCTTACCCGAAGCTCATCAAAGTAGAAGTGCTTCGTCTCAGCCTTGAGTGTGCTCCACTTTTTGCCTCCCTGGCCCGGCAACTCCCTCCTAAGCTTGAATATCTCATGCAGGTCGTCCGAAGATTGCTGAGGCCACAACCTGCAGTTATGAATGACATATAGAAGAGTACATATATTTATTAGACAATTCATGTGACATATATATAAACACTTATCTTAAGTTATGTTCTACAAATGTATATATAATACTTACTTCCTCCTGCCATTAGGGAACAAACACCAACTTCCCCTCCCACGTAGCACCATCGACGATCTCGGTATATGGACACCCATCAAAGGTAATCGTCTGCCCATAACCACCACCAGACGTCCCCATGCTCGATCCACTGGGAGTCTGACTAACGTGAGAGTAGTTGCCCGATCCACCAGGGCTACTCTCAGCAGTCAGTGGTGAACCCTAGGTCCCACTGGAGCTGGGAATCTGGTAACTACACTTTCTTTGTCGGGGCATCTGCAAAAAGCACATGACAAACACAAACAAATTGTATTAGTATAAATGAAGGCTTGAATTGGCATGTAATGGGAAAAGTAAGCATATAACAATTAAGATACATATACTACTCTACACTACACACATACTCTGATCCTCGTCACCAATGGTTAAGTCTACATATATGTCTTCATGCAAATCTTAATTGACATACTTAACATACTTAAATCAAAACTACGACATACTTAACAATATACTAATTAACAATTCAAACAATTGCTTAAATTAGTCTAAATTAACTAAATTTTCCAAATATGTCAAAAAGTTAGGTTTCAAAACGAGGTACTAAATCTTCATAATTTTACTAAATATACACCAATATCAAATTAATTAAAAGCCCAACATACATACAAACATACTATCATTATACAAAAAATTCAAATTCACAGTCAATATATATCAATTGCACATCTCAAAGGTAAAACATTACCTAATTACATCTAAACAAAGTACTATATACTCTCCATTTACATTCAATTGCTCAAATTAGTCCAAAGTAATAAAATCCACAAATATAAAAAATTAGGGTTTACCTTCGAATCCGGAGAAATGTGCGGATGGAATTTGAAATTGACGGCAGAATTGATCTCCTTGATTCACGAGCTTCGAATGAACACGAAGAATGGACAAAATGGTTGAGATTTGGACTGGAATGGCTCTGGGCGAAATGGGGAGAAGAAAGGAAGAAGAATGAGGAAGAAGAAAAAATGGGGAAAGGAAGCATTCTGCTTCCCGTAAAAGACTGAAACTTTAGCGACGGATAGACTATCCGTCGCTATTAGCGACGGATAGTCCTATCCGTCGCTAGATTTTCAGTTTTCTATTATTTTTTTTTTAAAATTTATTTTTTCATTTTTTTATTTATTTTCCCATTTCAGTCAACGAATATAGCGACGGATAATCTATCCGTCGCTAGAGCTAACGACGGATACGACTTTCCGTTGTTAAATAACGACGGATAAGCATATCCGTCGTTAAACATAACTACGGATAAGCTTATCCGTCGTTAGATCTAGCTACGGATTTTATCCGTCGCTAGAGCTAGCCATTCATCACTAACTAGCGACGGATTCTATCCGTCGCTATGTTCCCGTGGCCAGGAACAGGCTTTCTTGTAGTGGTAGCGACGGATAGATCTATCTGTCGCTATATTTTAGCGACGGATATCCGTCGCTACATAGCCGGAAAATAAAAAAAAGTTAGCGACGGATAGATCTAGATCTATCCGTCACTAAAAGCCTAAAAAATATAATATATCTCCACCACCACCTCCTTTCCTCCACCACTTCTCCTCCATTTCTCCTCTCCTCCTCCTCCACCACCATCTCCACCACCACCACCTTTCTCCTCCCACCACCACCATCCTCCACCACCACCATCTCCTCCACCACCTCCTTTCATCCACCACCTCTCCTCCATTTCTCCTCTCGTCCTCCTCCACCACCATCTCCTCCACCACCATCTCCACCACCACCTTTCTCCTCCCACCACCACCATCCTCCACCACCACCATCTCCTCCACCACCTCCTTTCCTCCACCACCTCTCCTCTATTTCTCCTCTCCTCCTCCTCCTCCTCCACCACCATCTCCTCCACCACCTCCTTTCCTCCTCCCACCACCACCGCACCACACCCACCGCACCACACCACCACCACCGCACCACCACCGCACCACCCACCGTACCACCACTGCCACCACCACCTTTCTCCTCCCACCACACTGCCACCGCATTTAATACAAATTGATATTTAATTAATCCAGATACTTAATATAAAATTCGAATACAAATTGGATACAAATTAATCCCTATACGAATACAAATCAATATCTCGTATACGAATACAAATTGGATACGAATTAATCCGTATACGAATATAAAAATTCGAATACGGATTTTATTTTTTTTAAAAAAAAAGCAATGGTAAAATAAATAAAAAGAAATAAATAAAAAATGTTGAAAATAATTCAATTGGATAAATTTTCTTATTTTCCTCGTACAAAAGATTAGGTGTGTAAATAAATGGTAAAATAATAATAATAATAATAATAATAATAATACTAATAACAATAATAACAACAACAACAACAACAACAACAACAACAACAACAACAACAACAACAACAATAATAATAATATGAATTTAATGAACTGAACTGAATGAGTTTTCAGTTGAAGATAACAGGGCCTAAGTAGTATAAGATAGGGTGCGTATATCAAGACAAATTCGAATACATCCTTAATCCTAAGAACCAACGCCAATGGCCAACCCTTATCCATGGCAACCGGGGTAATCCAAATGACAACACCACTAAAACTAATTAAGCAATAATTAATTCAAACAATAACTATCAAGAAAAATGACACATTTTTCATCATACTACTAACAATCATCTTTAAAAAGTTAGTAATCAATTATACACACAAGGGACCCAAGAAAACAGATTAGTGCAAGTCAGCATCATCATAATACTTATCTCAAATTTTATTCTAAGGGCAATAATCCCACAAAGGAAAACAAAAAAAGCCACCCAACTTAAGCAAATACCTAACCCAAAGCTTAGAATCTCTCTAGATTTCAACAAATAAACAATATTCTCTTCATAACAAGCACACACTTCCATTCAAGACAAAACAAAATATCGTAAAGTTCTATGCTTTTGTTCCATTTGTTGTTTACCTTTGAAGATGGTTCAAAGAAAGGTCACAGACAAGCTTGGTATCCAAGTCAACGCCTTTCCATGAACCATAAATCACCTTCGCAAAGAAAAACGCCAAGAAAGGAGGCATGGACTTGAAGAAGAAGAAGATGAAGAAATCAGATTGATCACATCCCGAGGCGGATGGATCACGGAAACAAAGATGTCAAACAGCCCGAAAACCACCCACGGAGACGATCACGACACAATTACATGAAGGGCACAAGTAGCTCGATGCAACAAAGGAGAAACTTCAGTGAGTGCAAAACTCCTCAAACTAGTCCCGATAATTCTTCTTTACGCAGAAAAGCTCAAGCCCTAAGAAACTTGGGTTGGCCGATAAAAGGCTAAAAGTTTAGCTAGGATGACTAGTTTGAAACCGACTAGTACTCGTAGCTTTAAACCGTGAGAGTTACGCCAAAAATGTTCATCGGTTTTATGCGAGAATATAGATGTACAGAGAGCAACATGTTCTTCAACGCTGAAAGATTGTAAGTTTCGACTTACCTCACGCTTAGTCCAGAGGGATGAACTCAAGGACCTCGCCATGAAAGTATGTCCTTACACGCATCGTCGCTCAACGGCATCGCCACGCCGCTTTGCCACCATTGAAGACGTTCTTGTCGCAAAGAGGCGGATGATCAAGACTCGTAGGAGTGTTAAACTAGATGCTGCCGTCGAGGCGTAACAAGACCGCTAATCACCGACGTGAGTAGTCCAATTGTTACTCCTTCGACTCAAGAAGAGGTGAATGATTTCTTTGTTGAAATCTATGCTCCCAAGGAAGATGATACCGCCATCGCTCCAATGGTTGAAGGTGCAACAAACAGAGTCAAAATCACAAAACTCAAGAAGATCAGAGTGACATCATGGAACCAAGTACAGAGGCAATGGAGTTTCGAGATGGATTCAAGCTTGACACGGAGTGGGAGGCTCATGTGTATCTTGATGACGATGATGATGAATACTCATCCAAGCGAGAAACAAATCGATCCGTATAAGGTAAGCACGAGGATGCCTTGTGGAGGATGACAACTTGATCCATCCGCAAATTTCGACAATGAAGTGTCACAAGAGACCATCGATGAAGAGGGTTTCGCCGCACTCATGGTCTATCAAAGGAGGATTGTGAATGCATTGAATATCTTGAGACTTTGATGGATGTCAATGGTTCAAAGAATCGCCAATTGCCCGTAAGAGGAAGAAGAACTGAAGCAACTTCAATATATGCATGAAGCATCACTTGAAGGCGCTGCACTCGTAAACCGGCCTTCCAACCGCGATATTGGTGACAAGGGACTACTTTCTACCATCACACCGATGATGTGCCGATCAAACTTCAGCAGTGATGAATTCAGATCCACAACACCGAAAATCAGACAATCAGATGGTAATTTCCATAATATGAGGCCCACACACCCAACTAAAGAGTCTCGCTCACAGAGCCATAAATCAAGACAAGCTACTATAGTTATAGGAAAGGAAAGAAGCATATCCAGATCCCGACGAATTGGGGCAATTCAATCCACGAGACCCAAATTTCCTACCAAAGGCAACCTGACCTTAAGTAGAGAACGTTGATCTTAAGCACCAAGAATTGGATGAACGGAAAATGCAGAGGTGTGGATGGTGGATTTTGCACTCGCATGTGTTGTCACAAAACTCGTTCACCAAGAAAAGAAAAGTCGCATTGCTAGTGGAAGCATGTGAAAAAGTCATCCCCATGACCAAATGCGAATTTCGTCAGACGCATAGTTCGGTATTTGAGAGTCCAAGACCTATGTGTTGGTCCAGATAACGGCAAAGTAAAAGACTAGAGGGGGGGGGGGTGAATAGTCTTTTAAAACTTTTGTCGATAACAACTATTTCTCAGATATCTGAGAAGATATCTGATACTTAGAATCAGAGTGCGGAAGACTTAATAAAGATTAGTGCAGAAATAGTTAATAAGTGTGTGTGTGTGTGTTGCTGAAGTATAAATACAAAAAGGTAAATGACACAGCAAGTATAGTGGTATCTGGAGGTGGCGTAATCCTCCAACTAATCCACTTCGGTCTATCAGAGACCTAGAATTCACTAGAACATATAATTGAGATTTCCTTACAATAATCCTATTCTAAGATTCTTAACAATTGGTTCCCAACCAAATGTTCCCCCTGAGTTGTTCCCCGGCTTTCACAGCCAAGTACTTCCTATACTCAGAAACCTTTGAGTTATTCCCTAGCTTCCAAGCTAAGTACTTCCTATACTCAATAACCTTGAGTTATTCCTTAGTTTCCCAAATCAAGTACTTCCTATACTCCGCAACCTTGGAGTTATTCCCCGATTTTTCAAACTAAGTACTTCCTGCATCCACGCCGCTTATGGTTTTGGTTCGAGTTGTCGATGAGCCTCTTAATAACTTTTCGCTAATCGATAGCTCGTGAACTAAGTTACTTAATACACTTTTCAATGTATGGTATCTTGTTCTTTTATCGACCTAAGTCTTATGATATCTGCTCATGAGAATGAATCTTTATAGTTGATCTTTTGATTCAACTCCTTCACGTATAGCTTTGCTTGTTTAGGATCGTGACACTTAGAACTTCAAGAGTTTACTCAAGATCAAAAGCTTTGGTCGCAATGTAAAGCTTTGAGAATAAGTAAGATGCTTTGAGAGAGAGTAAGACGATCGCCGTGTATGCGCTCAAGGTGTTCAAAGGTATTCTCTCAAGTCGCCTAAGTGTTGATATTTATAGATGAATTTGAGTGCCGCTTGAATAGTATCCGTTAGCTCAAATTCAAACTATCGATATCTCGTATAGTAATCAGAAGGTGTTTTGTCTTCTTCTCGGTTGCCGCTGCTTTTATTCGTATATCTCCGTCTGCATTAAATGCATTGTACTATACTTTTGTCCAGAGTGTCAACGAACTATGCTTTGTATCGTAGACTAGTGTTATCTAATTCTTTGCACGCCCTTATCTTCATTCTTCGATACCACGGTATTTTTGAGACAACTTTGTTTGCAATATATATTTCTCTTCGTAAACGTGGTTAAAGCTCAAGGTATCGAGAATAGATATCAGGACACTTTCCTTGTTTTCAGATATGTATCTTATTTCTCGATATCTCTTGTGACATGCTTTGTTTGAAACTATTCGTGTCTTTAAGATATCCGCTAAGATATCCGAAAATGATTCAAAGAATCTTGTGCGCTTTTCTTCAAGTCTTCAATGTCGCTGAGCTTCGCTTGGATGTCTTCTTCTTGGTCTTCTCTTACATAAAATAAAAATTACATTTTGAGACCTAACATCCTATACAAGATTAGCTAGACTATCATACTTAGTGGGTTTCCTCTTTTACAATGTTCAAGTGAACCAAGAGTACTAATCACCTTTCTGAGACTAAGATAAGTCATCATGTTGCTAATTAAAATCTAAACAGATATTTCTAACAAAATATCTAACACTATGCAGGCATGCATCTGATAAGTGATACAGGTAAACTGGAAGACAATACGAAACTCTTTTATGTATTTCAGATTCTGAGAGCAAAACAATGCAAGGATTAATTATGAGAAACATAAGATGCACTTGCAATTTGTTTTTGCAGGTATGCATTAGTCAAGTAGAATAATCACATCACAGAGTCAAGCTCAAATTTGAACAGACTAGATGATGCAATTTGAAGGTGACTGCTTACAGATAGGAGAAAAATGGAATCATGAGCAGTCAAGCAAAACTATTTATATGATATGAGTTCAGAGATTGGAGTGTAATGTATTAGTTTGCTCTAGGTTGATTTCTTTTGTGTAAGGGAGTGTACCTGAACATCCAGGTAATTGTGTGTTGTAACTTATAAAGTAATGTTTGTATTTCGGAACGACAAAAAGAAAAAAGTAATGTGTACCTATATTAACTACTGCTAACAGATGTATTAAATCTATTTGTAATCTAGGAAATGAGCTGGATAAAAAAAAACATGTATTTGGATTCACCAGCAGCTATGAAGCCTGGGCAGCAAATTAATATTCTCAACTCTTCTGGTATTTCAAAGCAATCCGAAAAGGGCAATAATGATCTAAAACATAAATTCAAAAGCTCTTGATTTACTTATTTCATGGAGCTTAACTTTCCGAATTCGAAAAGATACAAAACTGGACCTTACGGCAAAGTGATTTTCCTTGTCCATGAATGGATGATAAAATACAGACATGTTGAAATGATAATATGCAGGTGGGATTGGGTGTAGCCTAGTTCTTGTATTGAAATTAGCTAAATAACAGAAATACTAACTCAGAAGGCATTTCTTACTATCTGTTATATTTTCCCAACAGAGAGTCAGAGTTTGGAGAGTAATTGTTTTGTACTGCAATGGGTAGAAAATTCAGACTTAAATAGGCATTCTGGTTACCTTTAGGCTTAAGAGCCATGCATATCTTTACATTGATTCTCGATACATCCAACATATGAGCTGAGGTCTTTCGGCATCGACATTAATGAACTAAAAATGCAGTTACACCAAATTTCTCGTAATTATCGATATCATGAATTTATAGCTACACATGATTCCATAGCTCAATCATGTATCAACTACCAACTAACCAAAACGGAAGGTTGAGCCAATTTTTCAAAATTATGACATATCATGAATGATATCAAGAATATCTCGCTTCATGGAATCACACCGAGAAGGAATTCAACACTTAAAAGAGTTGAAAATTCTTCACTTGTTGATCTCTAAATGCACACCTATCACGGAGAATCATTAAGAATTGAACGGAGTCGACATCATGGAACCAAGTACGAGGCAAAAGTAGTTTCGAGATGGATTCAAGCTTTGACACGGAGTGGGAGATGTGTCATGGCTCAAGGTGTATCTTGATGACAATGATGATGAATAATCATCCAAGCAGAGAAACAAATTGATCCGTAAGGGGTAAGCTCGAGGATGCCTTGTGGAGGATGACAACTTGATCCAAATCCGCAAATTTATCGACAATGAAGTATCACTAGAGACCATCGATGAAGAGGGTTTCGCTCACTCATGGTCTAGCAAAGGAGGATTGTGAATGCATTGAATATCTTGAGACTTTGATGGATCTCAATGGTTCAAAGAATCACAATTGCCCGTAAGAGGAAGAAGAACTGAAGCAACTTCAATATATGCATGAAGCATCACTTGAAGGCTGCACTCGTAAATCGGTCTTCCAACTGCGATATTGGTGACAAGGACTACTTTCTACCATCACAAATGATGATGTGCCGATCAAACTTCAAAGTGATGAATTCCATCCACAACACCGAAAATCGTGACAATCAAGATGGTAATTTCCATAATATGAGGCCCACACACCCAACTAAAGATTCTCATTCACAGAGCTGTAAACCAAGACAGCTTCGCTATAGTTATAGGAAAGGCAAGAAGCTTATCCAGATCCGCATTTAATTGGGGCGCTCGATCCACGAGACCGAAATTTCCTAACAAAGGCAACCTCACCCGTAAGGAGAACGTTGATCTTAAGCACCAAGAACCGGATGAACGGAAAATGCAGAGGAGTGGATGGTGGATTTTGCACTCGCAAGTTGTCACAAAACTTGGTTCAAATTCAAGAAAAGAAAAGTCGATTGCTAGTGGAAGCATTTGAAAAAGTCATCCCATGACCAAATGCGAATTTCATCGATTTATAGTTCGTATTTGAGAGTCCAAGACCTATGCGTGCATGCATCCGATAAGTGATACAGTAAACCGAAGACAATACGAAACTCTTTTATGTATTTCAGATTCTGAGAGCAATACAATGCAAGGATTAATTATGAGAAACATAAGATGCACTTGCAATTTGTTTTTGCAGGTATGCATCAATCAAGTAGAATAATCACATCACATAGTCAAGCTCAAATTTGAATGCACTAGATGATGCAATTTGAAGGTGACCGCTAAAGATAGGAGAAAATGGAATCATGAGCAGTCAAGCAAAACTATTTATATGATATGAGTTCAGAGATTGGAGTGTAATGTTTTAGTTTGCTCCAGGTTGATTTCTTTTGTGTAAGGGAGTGTACCTGAACCTCCAGGTAATTGTGTGTTGTAACTTATAAAGTAATGTTTGTATTTCTAAATGACAAAAAGAAAAAAGTAATGTGTGCCTATATTAACTACTGCTAACAGATGTATTAAATCTATTTGTAATCTAGGAAATGAGCTGGATAAAAAAAACATGTATTTGGATTTACCAGCAGCTATGAAGCCTGGGCAGCAAATTAATATTCTCAACTCTTCTGGTATTTCAAAGCAATCCGAAAAGGGAAATAATGATCTAAAACATAAATTCAAAAGCTCTTGATTTACTTATTTCATGGAGCTTAACTTTCCGAATTCGAAAAGTTACAAAACTGGACCTTACGGCAAAGTGATTTTCCTTGTTCATGAATGGAAGATAAAATACAGACATGTTGAAATGATAATATGCAGGGTGTAGCCTAGTTCTTGTATTGAAATTAGCTAAATAACAGAAATACTAACTCAGAAGGCATTTCTTTTGTCTGTTATATTTTCCTAACAGAGAGTCAGAGTTAGGAGAGTAATTGTTTTTTACTGCAATGGGTAGAAAATTCAGACTTAAAGAGGCATTCTGGTTACCTTTAGGCTTAAGAGCCATGCATATCTTTACATCGATTCTCGATACATCAAGCATATGAGCTGAGGTTTTCGCATCGACATTAATGAACGAAAAATGCAGTTACACCAAATTTCGTAATTATCGATATCATGAATGCTATAGCTACACATGATTTCATAGCTCAATCATGTATCAACTACCAACTAACCAAAACGGAAGGTCGAGCCAATTTTTCAAAATTATGACATATCATGAATGATATCAAGAATATCTGCTTCATGGAATGCACACCTATCACGGAGAATCGTTAAGAATTGAACGGAGCCTGCCAGTAGTTGTTGAAGATATCATCTATCGCTCGATGTTTTAAATCACGAGGTGGAACCGCTTCAAAGACCATCATTTTGTTCACCGATTTCCTTTTATGGTCTTCATAAAACAGTTTTAGTGCATCTGTTGTTGAGATAGCCTGCACGGATTCATGCAAGAGCTGAAATTTATTTCTTGTATCCTCGCTTTCAACCAACTTTTCCTTTAACCCACCAGGGAGGCAAGCCATAGCACTACAAGCACGGTTGCAAAGAAAACAATGAGTACAGTACAAGAATGATCATCCCGGAGAAGACAAGCATTTCAATGGAACTGAAATGGATGCATCATACAAGGAAACCATAAGTTTCACAATTTCTCCATTCTTTTCATTAATTACCCGCAACCCTCCGACAAGTCCCCAATTGTACCCAAGATCGACAAAATCTTTAAAGCCAATATTGAACCCTCCTCAAAGAAATTCTTTCCAAATAGCGTGCCATCACGCTAACCAATCTAGCTCCACACAAATGCCAATACGTATAAAAAAACTAGGAAATACTGCATTGACAGAAATTGAAACCATAACTTCTGTAGGGAGAAAGGAACTGTTAGGAAATTTGTTAGATATTTTGTTAGAAATATCTGTTTAGATTTTGATCAGCAACATGATGACTTATCTTAGTCTCAGAAAGGTGATTAGTACTCTTGGTTCACTTGAACATTGTAAAAGAGGAAACCCACTAAGTATGTTAGTCTAGCTAATCTTGTATAGGATGTTAGGTCTCAAAATGTAATTTTTATTTTTATGAAGAGAAGACCAAGAAGAAGACATCCAAGCAGAACAAGCTCAACGACATTGAAGACTTGAAGAAACTGCACAAGATTACTGAAATAGTTTTTTAGATACCTTAGCCAGATATCTTGAAGACACGAATAGTTTTAAACAAACTGTGTCACAAGAGATATCTGAGAAATAAAAGGTCTATCTGAAAACAAGGAAAGTGTCCACAGATATCTATTCTCAGATACCTTGAGCTTTAACCACATTTCTGAAAAAGAAATATATATATTGCAAACAAAGTTGTTTCAATAAAAGTGGTATCTGAAGATGAAGATAAGAGTGCGAAAAACTCAGAGAAATCTGATCAAGGTAGTCTCTGATAAAAAGCAAAGTTCCGTTGGCACTACAGGACAAAAAGTATAGTACAATGCATTTAATGCACGGACAGAGATGTCTGAACAAAAGCAACGGTAGCTTCTGAAGATGAAGACAAAACCTGCTATAGTACTATAAACAGATATCAATAGTTTGAATTTGAGCCTAACGGATACTATTCAAACGACACTCAAATTCATCTATAAATATCAACACTTAGACAGCTTGAGAAGATACAACACTGAAAAAACCTCAAAACTTCTTACTCTCTCAAAGCAAATTACTTATCCTCAAAGCTTTCTGTTGCGACCAAAGCTCTTGATCTTAAGTAGAACTAAAGTTCTAAGTGTCCTGATCCTAAACAAGCACAGCTATCTGTGAAAGAGTTGAAACGAAAGATCAAGTATCTGAGATTCATTCTCTTGAACACTTATCTAAGACTTGGGTCAGTAAAAAGAACAAGATACCATACATTGCAAAGTGTATTAAGTATACTTGATTCACAGAGCTATCTGATTAATCAAAAGTTATCAAGAAGCTCATCTGACAACTCAAACCGAAACCAACACCATCACTGGCGTGGAGTACAGAAAGTACTTAGTTTGAAAAATCAGGGAATAACTCCAAGGTTAACGGAGTATAGGAAGTACTTGATTTGGGTAACTAAGGCATAACTCCAAGGTTATTGAGCACAGGAAGTACTTAGCTTGGGAAGCTAGGGAACAGCTCAAAAAGGTTTCTGAGTACAAGAAGTACTTCCGTGGAAAGCCGGGAACAACTCGGGGGAACATTTGGTTGGGAACCATCTGCTTAAGGAATCTTAGAATAGGATTTTGTAAGGTGACCTCGATTATCTATTCTAGTGAATTCTAGGTCTTTCGAAGACCAAGTGGATTAGTTGAGGATTACGCCACCTCCGTGATACCACTATACTTGTGGTTATTTACTTTTTCAGATTTACATTTCAAAGAACACACACACACACTTTAACTGTTTCTGCACTTATCTATCTTAAGTCTTCCGCGCTCTGATTCTAAGTTTCAGATATCTACTCAGATATCTGAGAAATAGTTTTTATCGACAAAAGTTTTAAATGACTATTCACCCCCCTCTAGTCTTTTACTTTGCCGTTATCCGACCAACAAGTGGTATCAGAGCAGAGGTTCACAAGTTTTCCAGACCAACCTAGTTCCCGTGATAGGTGAAGGAACTTTGTTCATTTTCGAGGACTATTTAATTTGTGTGTTAAGTGTGTGAATGTCTCGAGTGATGCACCCGCTCTCAAACCGTAGAATTACGAGAAATGGAAAAATAACATGATGCTCCACCTTGAAGCCATAAGTGACGAAATGATCGAATTGATAAAGAATGGCCCAATAGTCATTCAACAACTCAAACAAGTCATGGAGGTTTCTAATGGTAGAGACAGAGATCAAAGCGAAGGATCTTCACAAACCGATGCATCAACAAGTGGGAGATCTACTAGTCAAGTTATTTACGAACCAAAGCCCAAAGAACTCTGGACATCTAAGATGCCAAGAGAAATCGTCTCGATGGTCAAGCTCGTAATATCATCATCGATCGACACTGAGCACATACAAGGTAAACTGGGTGCTAAACGACGAAAGTTGCTCGCAACCGATTGAAGAAATCAGGCCGAACCGAGAAACCAAAGAAAACAAGTTCGAAGTTCTCAAGTTGAAATTTCAAAATTTCAAACAAGGACCCATCAAACTCGAAGAACTTGATTTCAGATTTACCACTCATGAGTGATATGGCAAGACTTGGGAAAGAATGATACTCCAAATGTAAAAGATTAAGACTATTGTCAAGTCTTAACCACAACCGGAGCATACTAAATTCTTTTATTTTAACCAAGGAATGCCAAATATCACTCCAAAGGAACTCTTCTCACATCTTGCTACGGTAGATTATGAGACAACACAAAGAGAACAAACAACCTAAAAGTTGCGTAATATTGCTCTAGTTGCTCAAGGAACTTCAAAAGAAGAAAAGCAAGGAAGAGATCGAGGATGCTCTTGCTGCAAAGCAAATGAGCAAATATGTCACGAGAAATTGAGAGAAGAAAAGCCAAAGAGAAGTCAAAAGCATCTAGCTCAAACTATCACCAAGACAAAATATGCAAAGCTCACGAACAAGCCAAATTTAAAGCATCATGCACCGAGGAAGCGTAAATTGAAACGATATCTGCTTTCTATTGTCGTAAACTCGCCACTTCAAGAAGGATTGTCCTGCCTTCAACAAACTAAGGACAGGTGACAAGAAAGATAGAAGAATCTTCAGAAGAAGCCAGAAAGCTTTGTTAACTGAAGAAAGAAAGAAAATCCAAATTCAACTGGATGCTCTAGACGTTGAGACAGATTCTGAAGATGACAATTCAGATGACTCAACCTTACCATCAGCAGAATTATGTGGAGTTACTCATGATATAATCGACTTCGGCCTCAAGAAGAATGAAAAGTGTGGAGTTGCTGAAATTGATGGTCCAGACATCTCTAACATAGAAATCTGTCTTATGGCTAATGAGGTAACACATACTTCTTCTACTTATGAAAGTGATGAAGAAGAAATAAAAGATCTGGAAAATCTCTGGAAAGAACTTGACATCTATGAAAGAGAATTTCTAATGATCCGAGCTAGAGCCGAAAATCTTGAAGAAGAAAAGAATTCTCTTGCAAAGGAAAATTCTCAATTAGTTAAGGTATCTGAGAAAAAGGATGCTGAAAATGCATTTCTCAAAGCTCGGATATCTGAGACTGAAAAGACACATAAAGAAGCAATGGCTGAATTACGAAAGAAATATGAAGATCTTCTTTCTGAGAACAAGGAACTCAAGAAGAAAGAATTATCTTTTCAATCTTATGCCAAAGCTAGTGACACTCTTACTGAAGTACAATCTTACTTAAGAGATCCTTCGAAAGAAAGGACTTGGGCTAAATACGTATGCATTGTTCTATCACTCCAATAAGAGTAAGGAAAGAAGAACATTTGTAAGTACTCAAAGAAGATGGTTCCTATGCAATCTATAGTATCGTGAGAAGATTTAAGATTGTTGACAAAGGAAAGGCATGCACTAAACCTTTGTGGGAAAAACAAGTCAAAACAAAACCGTTGGCATCGCTCTCGAAAAGAAACACAACACCGAAAAGTGTAAACACCCACAAGGTTATGTCTCTCAAAAGGGTAGAATTGCAGAGCCGCAAATTCTCCCATGTCACTTTTTCTCGAAAGAAATCGACCAACCAGAGACTAGCAAAGTCACGAGAAAAGATCTCGATAGCTTCAAGTGCTCAAACGGTATCGCTATAAAGGCATCGGAAACGACTTGCTCATGAATACAAACAAGAGCAAGAACGATGGCTAAAGGCTAGAATTGCTCAAAGCAATTATCGGCGGAAGTTAAATCAAACCATCGAAAATCAATGCCGTGGCTAGAAGAAATCGCAAGGAAAGCTAAGTTTGTCGAAAGCAAACTCGTAAACCCGACAGTATCCAAGCACCAAATGGAGCACCTAGGAACACACCAAGGAAGAAAATAATTTCAATAATGATAATCATTCAATCGTAATTCCTTATGTTCCTATCGACAAAAGAATGTTCCAAGAAAATTCATTCAAAATGGATTCCTACCGAAGATTGTTTAGTCCCGATGGTTCCAATTGTAAATTGAGAACCTAATCTCCCTGCTTCGTCAGTGCGTAATGCTTCCGGAATAAAGCACAATGGCTATTTGATAGTGGATGCGAAAGCACATGACAGAGACAAAGCAACTGGTCGATTACAAAGCTTGCAAACAGACCGTATATCGACGGTGGAGGAGAATTAAATCCTCTCTCGAATTCGCAACGCCAAATTGGGAACATTAACAATCACCGACATTACATGTTAAGGATTTGAAATATAATCTATTTAGCATGAGCCAGCTTATGCATAAGGGTTTTACTATAAAATTCAAAGAAAATATCGCAAACTAATTGACAACGAGTCAAAGCATACCTTAGTTGCTCGCGGAAAGGCGCCTTTATGTTGCCAATTGGGCATCTCGCCACAATCAAGAATGTCTCATGGTGAGTCAATCCTGTCACACGTAAGAGCACCGTTATGGCACAAAAGAATGAGTCACTTGAACTTCAAAACTCAACAGACTTGCCAAGAAAGAGTTAGTGGTCGCCTTCCTGCAACATCTTTCGTAAAGGATGGTATCTGCTCGCCTACGATGGGGAAACAATCTAAGATCTCTTTCAAGTCCAAAATCGACACTCTAAGTGTTAGACCACGCAACTACTACACATGGATCTTTTGAATCATCTGTAATTAGTTATGCAGAAAGAAGTATGGTCCGTTGTTGTAGATGACTTCTCGCATTCACTTGGGTTGTCTTTCCAAACACAAATCGATGCCGTGGTTGAGATACCAAACTTGTCAAAAAGCTTGAAGTCATGAAAATGACAAGGTATCTGCAATCGTAATGCACTATGGTACGAAGTTTGTCAACCAAGACATAAAGAAGTTTTGTACCGCAAAGGTATACAACACCAACTTTCCTCAGAAGAACACCTCAACAAAATGGTGTTGTAGAAAGGAAAAATAGAACCCTTAAAGAAGTCGCAAGGACGATGCTAATGACATCAAATAAGTGAAATTTATTGGGTTGAAGTCGTAAACACAAATTTGCTACACTCGTAACAAATGTTTGATAAACAAACACCATAACAAGACCCTTATGAAATCTTGCTGGTAGACCCCTAATATCAAACATCCGAGAGTATTTCGTTGTAAATGTTTCTTCTAAACAATGGGAAAGATTATCCGAGAACATTTCAACCAAAGGCGTATGAAGGTGTATTTCGTTATTCCACTAATAGCAAAGCTTCATGTAATTTACAACAAAAGAACAAAGAAAATTGAAGAATCGCTCATGTTGTATTCTATGAAGGAAGTAAGAAAACACCTCCTAATGATGAACTCTCAGAAAGGTTCAAAGAACTATTGCTGAGGGATTCTGAAGCAGAATCCTCAGAAAGGAGAAACATCATTATGGAAAGTGAGGATGACTCTAACGTGGAAAAGCTTGATATGCCTAGTAACAACAAGATGACTCACAAACATGATGAAGAATTTCCTATAAAACTTCCAGAAATGGAAACTGAAGATATTCATCATGAAGCTATCTCGAAACAATCTCGAAAGACATGTTCCATATAGCTCAAACATCGAATAAGTGTCGACATTAATCGCTCTTCCGAGGAGCAAAATGTCTTAGATATCGAAAAGTATCAAATCAAAATCCTAGTGATTCACATTCAAATTTCGATATTGATCCTACTAGCACTAAACCTATGATGAGATGGATCAAGGATCATCCCGCAAAAATGTGATCGACCAATTAATCAAGGTGTTAGGACTAGAGAGCAATAGTAAAATGCTAATTCTTCTTTCGATGTTTCATCTCAAATATTGAACCTAAAATATAGAAGAAGCATTAGGAGACCAAGATCGGATCTCGCAATGCAAGAAGAGTCGATCAATTTGAGAGAAACAAAGTCCGAAACTAGTTCCATTTGTAGAAGGAATATCGTGATTGGAACTAAATGGGTTTTCGTAAACAAGATGAATGAATCAGTGAAATAACCGTAAACAAAGCAAGATTGGTTTCCAAGGATTTACCTGCATCAAGGCTTAGATTTTGATGAGTCATATGCACCAAATTGCCGATTGATGCAATAAGACTCTTTCTAGCCTTCAGCTCATAAAGATTTTAAAGTTTATCGATAGATGTTAAAAGTGCATTCTTGAACGGTGAACTTGCGTAAGAAGTTTATGTTGAGCAACCACCGCTTTGAAGTTTCCTAAAGTAGAATGGTCTATAAACTACATAAAGCTCAGATGGATCAAACAGCTCCAAGAGCATGGTATGACACTTTGGCCAAATACCTTCTGAAAAGTGGTTTCAAGAAAGGTGAAGTTGATAAAACTTTATTTACCTTAAATCATGACGGGAAACTACTCTTAGTTCAAGTATATGTTGATGACATCATATTTGGATCTAAGGACAAGCAACTTTGTAATGACTTTGCAAATCTCATGAAAAGTAAGTTTGAGATGAGCATGATGGGAGAAATGAATTATTTTCTAGGATTGCAAGTCAAGCAACTCAATGATGGAATATTCATTAGTCAAACAAAGTATGCAAAAGATATGCTCACAAAATTCAATCTTAAGCCTTCTGAAAAGAATGCTAAGATACCTATGAGCATTGGAACCAAAATGACCTATACTGAATCAGATAAGAGTGTGGAAGAACATAAGTATAGGAAATTGATAGGTTCACTACTCTACCTCACTGCAAGTAGACCTGATATTCAATACGCCGTTGGAGTGTGTGCTAGATTTAAGACAAATCCAATGCAAACACACTACCACATTGCTATGAAAATATTAAGGTATGTAAAAGGTACAGTAGATTTAGGATTGTGGTATCCTAAAGAAAGCGGAATGAGTTTAGCTAGGTACTCAGACGCTGATTATGCTGCATCACTGCTTGATAGGAACAGCACCTCAGGAACTTGTCAGTTTCTGGGTACTAGACTTATCTCGTGGTTTAGCAAGAAGCAAAACTCAATTCCAACTTCTACCACAGAGGCTGAATACATTGCTGCTGGTTGTTGTGCAACACAAATTCTGTGGATAAAACAACAACTTAAAGACTATGGACTCGATGAGAAGAAAACTCCCATTTTCTGTGACAACACAAGTGCTATTGCGATTACACAGAATCCTAAATTTTATGCCAGAACAAAGCATATTGATGTTAGACATCATTTCATCAGAGACCATGTTGAAAAGGGCAATATAGAGATACTCAAGATTGGCACTGAAGACCAACTTGCAGATATCTTCACTAAGCCACTACAAGAAAGTAGATTCTTAGCCTTAAGACATAGTCTTGGACTAATGGAACTACCAATGAACCGAAGAGTTCAGGAATCTGGAACGGGCATCCAGAGAAGAGGAATCTGGAATGGGCATCCAGAGAAGAGGTATCTGGAACGGGCATCCAGAGAAGAGGTATCTGGAACGGGCATCCAGAGAAGAGAAAAGAGAAAACTGGAACGGGTATCCAGAAGTCAAAAAGGCTAAAGAGCAAAACGACAGCTTAAGATCTCTGAGACGGGAACTCAGATATCTGAATCACTCTATAAACTGGGAACACCAAAGAGAATAGTACGACTATCTGTAGTCAACTACTCTCTTGAAATTCGCATTATTTCTATCTTGATGAAAAACTTGAAAAAAAAATCCTAAGTATAAGACAGATTCAGATGCAAACAGTGTTCTTGGTCATACAAAAACGTGATTCAGATAGCTATTAGCCAAAATTCATTAAATGGGCACAATTACACTTGTTGATTGTGATCATTGCTGAAGAAGCAATGGTGACCCTTGATGAAATTAAGCGATTGATCTATACGGTGGAAATTAATTCACAGTAAATAGTGGACTGTAAAAATTCTGACAAAGCCCACTTTGCATTTAGTGCCGAACTAGCTTTTGCTCACGCCTGCTTGCAAATCACATATACGTACACACAAAATCAATTTGTATGTATATGTCTGTTGAGATTCTATTGCTATATATATATGATTTAATTTGGCATAGGAAATCACTTTTGCCTAATCCGAAAACTCATCTTGCACAAAAATAGCAAATCCTTCTCTTGATTCTCTGCAAACCTTCTACAATCTCTGCAAATCAAGATTAAGTTTTTCTGCAAAGAATTACTGAATCAAATCTCTTTCAAACACCAATCCAAATTCTCTACACTATATAAAGAGATGGCCCCTAAAAGTTCAACCACACTGAAATCTCAATCCTCCACTGGTACTGCTGAAAAGCAAGCACCAGAGTTGGTTATTGTGAACAACCGACTGGTAGGAGACTTTAATCCTGACCACTGGACTTCAAATCACAGAATGATTTGGGGTGGTGCCATGGTTGAGGAATACCTCACGGCTGCAATAGAAAACCAAGCTGACAGAAAGCTAATTCTTGACATGCTTGAAAAGGAACAAATCAAGGGTTTTCTATCTGCTTGCCCTAGTGGAATTTCATCACCGATGTGTTGGAATTCTACAACAACCTGTGATTGTTTCGTGTTTCAAGCAATCAAATAGTGTCACAAAACCTCACCCAAGGAAAGGAAATCCTTCCGACTTAACAACTTTCAGAAGTTGTTTGAAGTTTCAAAATCTTGGAAAGGATTTTGAAATAAACACCAAGGATGATGATCTCCTTGAAGGTGTTAAAGAATCAGACATGGACGTGTGTGATCTTGAAAATCGATACACCCACCGAATTCAAGCTTGTCGACATCCCAACCGCACATCGATGGTTCATCGATGCATCGCTTGCATTCTTCATGTATGCTTTGATGGTCTACAAGGAGGTGTCACCAGATAAGCCAAGAACGATGGATCATGATGTTCTTGCCGAATCAACAAGACAAAAGGCCGGAAAACCCTTTTAATCGGGAAAGTACGCCTTCATGAAGTTTGTGAAAAGATTCAAGGCTTCGAGCCTAAAATTGCTAAAGGACTAGCCGAGCCAAAGGCCACAAGAGGGCTATGGTCTCAAGATATGCTACTTGCCGAGAAGCTTGGCATCGAGCTCAGAGAGATCATTGAATAGCCAACAAGAATCTACTCTACAAATATGAGTATACAAACTTGATGAAAAAGGTTACCGGGTCTCGTAAAGGTTCTAAGAAGTGAAAGTCAAAAGGTATTCAAGAAAAGGTTATACCAAGAAGCCTGTAACTTCAAGAAAGAAGTCTCGGGCAAATCGTAAGACATACCCATCGAGGTTGTCAATTTCGATATCCGCAGTATTGCCGATGAACCGATAAAGGCGTATCAACTCATCAATGCCGCAAAAGAATCATCAATCAACAAGTTGACTCAAAGAAGAGAAAGTGCGTCGTAAATGTTGCGACTAATGCAGAATGCCTTGCTGATGAACTTGCTAATGCTGCCAAAACAGGTGAAAAACACCAAGCCCTATATGCAGAAACCGCAGGAGTAATGGACCAATCAGTTCCCAATGCTGATGAGAGCTCTGACGATGAAGATGATGAACTAGTCATCTCTCAAGTTCTAGAAAGAACAAAAAGGGCTAAGGTTACTGAAATAGTAACTGGTGAAAAGGAATCTGAAAAAGAACCTACACCACAGGTTGCTGAACAAGCACCTATAGCAAAGGTTGTTGGTACAAACACTTCATCGTGGAACGCTTTCTTATGCACAACTTCAAGAAGCCCCGATGAGTGGTAATTTAGTGTCAGATGTCGATGAAAATGCCACATCTAAAAACTGGAAGAACATTCTCGACCAATCTTCCGCCTGCATAACCACAACAACCACAAACACAACAACCACAACAGCCAAGTGGTTGATGAAATGGTAAATGAACTCCATTTCAATTACCAAAGAATGCAAGATGTCAAGAAAATCCGAAAAGAGCAAAGTTCCCCAACTCAATGAGAGGGATCAAACGAGACATCTACTCGTAATGATCAACTGTGGAGGCAATCGAGTTGCATACTCAGGAAAGGTGTGAAGTACCTGAAACTTCAAACAAAGAATAAATACTGGAACAAGAAGACCAATGTATAGAAAGGTCACAAGTTTCAGAGACCAATCAGCCTGACATGGATCAGGTAGTTGAATGGTTTAACTCTTATCTTGTGCAAATTTTATGCTTGTATACATCTTGTTATTTATAGAAATTCTTTGTTACAGGCTGAGTTAGAAACACAAGGACAAGAGGAAGTCGAAAGCTTGCCTCGTAAATCGAGAAAGAGGTCTCATCAACCTCACCTCTTAAGAAACTGAGTTCCTGCCCTATGTGATAACATGTTTCTTAAGTTGTCATTTTTCAGTTATACGATAATTTACTTAACCAATTAAGTGAATGTTTCTAACAGGCTCCAACTGAGAAAGAGGAAGATAAGGCAGAAATACCAGAAAAGAACCCAGAAACCAACAAGGTTTCTGAAGAACACATCATTGAGCCTTCCCATATATATATATATATATATATATATATATATATATATATATATATATATATATATATATGAAAATCAGTGATAAAAATTCTTCACTGGGTTATCTCAAACTTCTTCTAAATTACTCAATACTTTCTACCACAAAGCTCACTCGTAAGAAGTGCAAGGGGACAGAGTTGCGACATCCCCTACACCTATGGAAACTGATGAGGCATCAAGGCCTTCATCACAAGAAAAGATTCCAGAGACTGCACAAGTCTCTAAGAGACAAATATCTGAGCCTCCCATGGAGGTAATTGACCTCTCAGATATCTGACTTGTCACTTAAAGTTTTCTTGATAAAATTTCCTAAGTATTGTGATAATTTTAATTCTCAGGTTCTAGAAAGAAAGGTTGATGAGAACCAGACTTCCAAGTCTCCACCTCACAACAAGATATCTGAGACACCATTTGTCTCAGTAGCACAAGTCTCTGAGCCTGAAGTACTTACTCAGGTAACTCAGAAACTAAACTACACTTTTACTCAGATATCTATAAAAGTTTTGAAGCTCACTCAAAACTCTTTCTTTCAGGCTCAAACGAGTGCCAAGCAGGCTCCCAATGATGAGACAAGGGACCTACTTCCCTTCTTCAAAGCTCACACCCTGCCAAAGCATATTCAATGCTTCAAGAAATGGCAAAGGTTAAGGTGCTCTGATCTCTCTGAAATATTGAGAATCACAGATCAACCAAACAGACGAGCACGAGCTCTTGACTTGGAGACATATATTCATGCAATGTTCCCTACCGAACAGTACACAGTTGCGACTCTATTGCATAAGGATTTCTCCAGAGAAGTGGCGCACAGTTTGATACAAGCCTTTGAACAGGCAGATGGTCAGACAAGATTACAAATGGCATTCAAGCCGCTCGCCCCAAACTCGCAATTTATACCTTCCTAACAAGAAGAGGTTAATGGGCGTAAGATCACTATTCTCAAGTGATCAATCTTGTATCCAAGATGATGAGGAGGAAGAGATAAACGAAATGACTTCGATGAACCTCCCACCGACCATCACCAAAAGGATGACATGCATAAAAAGGATGATGATGATGCCTCGCACTGTGGACCGGAGGAATTTCGCTAAAAATAATACCTCACCGAAAAGCACACCGAGAAGACTTCAGTAAATCTCCGCCTCCATCTCCTCGTAAATCTACTCATCCATCTTCTCACCAACACCCGCCATTATCAGACAAGTAGTCGAGCTCAAGAAACCAATCGTAAAATATTAAACACTCAAACCGTAATCGCCAACTCGTATAACTGGAAGAAGAACAGCCCATCTTCAACGGAAGATCAAATAGCTAGATCCAGACAAGCTTGATCAACTAAAAGATCAATACTTACAAGAAATGATTGCTTACTCGAGGTTAAAGAGCTACAGATCGTGGAATGCTATCACCAAAGAACTCGATACTGAAGAAGTATCTGAAGTCAAGCATGATGCTAAGGCTGCATCATCTTCAAAAGAAGTACCATCCTCCTCCCAGAAAGGGAAGAAACCAATCTCTGAGATGGTTGTTGGACTCGATACAATCGATGAGAATGTCCAAGAGGATGAAGATCACCTCCGATTACTCAGATGATGAAGAAGACAAGACTTTGGCAGAGCACCGCAATGAACATCTAGCGGTTTCTCACTTGAAAAGGAAGCTGATTGCTCCTGCAATATTCAGCAAACTGCCAAATGTCCACTCCAATGAATACATGAACAGGTACCAAGTACTGGCTCATCTGAAAAAGGAGATGACTTCACAAAACAAGGAAGTAATTGCCTCCGTCCCCTCTGAAATGAAAAAGTTCACTGAGCTCATCACTCAGAGAACAACTAGCATAGTCATTGCTCAGAATGATCTGGGAATGATAAGGGACGATGATGCGCCTTAGTCAAAAAGCTTTCCAAGAGGCAAGTTACATCGCCGGAAAAGCAGATGCCATCCTAGCCCATCAAGAGCTCACTGATAAGGACAATGGACTTATCAAACAAAATCAGGAGCTCAAAGCTGAACTTCAGAAGTTGGTCACTGCCTACAATTATTTACAAGGGCATTTTAACTCTCTCTCAGATTCCTTTATGAGACTGAGTCAGCCAACAATGACTAAGGGGGAAAGAGTGTACAACCGACCTCAAAGTCGGGGAATGGGAAGAAGGAGAAGAAAACAAGAAGAAATCTGGAGTTGGTGTGGCTCAAAGAGGAAGAAGAAACATGAAAACTTCCCAGCCACCACTCAGAATCAATGAACCCTCCTCAAGCCAAGTCGCTTAAAATAGTAGTCGCTTCCTAAACCTATCAAGGAACTACAATGATAACAAGTGGTCATGGCACGTAAACCTCCAAGGAGTACCAAGGCTCCAAGGAGAAGACAAAGTTAAAGGGATTGATGAATCTTCCAAGAAAAGAAGAAGGCCAAATCAAGTCCCGGGCAATGAAGAAGGTCAGAAACTCTCACAAGATTTAATCTTGATGATGATGAGGAAACCGATGAAGATGAAGCTCCTCTTCACAAGAAAAGGAAAATTGAAAGCCTAATCGAGCCCATAGTCGCAAAGCCCTAGCGCCTAAAAACACCTCCCGAAATACCAAGTCTATCCAGGTGGTTCTTCAAGCAACAACCCCAAAGAGAATTCAAGACGAGAAGGAACAGATCGAGAGTCGAGCAAAGACAAAGTCAACTTCCACTCAAAGCTAGAAGAAGCCAAAATAGAGTATGTGAAGTATGACAATGATTCCTCCGCTTACAAAAGGCCAATCAAAAATGGCTATTGGATTCTGGAACTTAAGCATCTACTGGTAAATTCAAGATTTCCAGAACCAATCCATAAACAACTTATGGCATGGAAAAAAGACGAGCCAACCTTGATCAACACCAATCACATTAAAGCCTGGTTGGATTTTGAAGTTGTCAAGAGAACTGAAGCCATGAGAAAGGACCTCTCTGATGAATGTCCATATGGAAAGCCAGATGATGTGCACAGAATTCTAAATATCACAGGAACAGGCACAAGAGCAAGACTCGCTGTGGAACCCTATGAGTCGTTCTATCTAACTGAAGATCAATACAAGGGTGACATCAGATATCTGAGGATTATCTACGAATACTTCAAGCTTTCAGATATCAGAATAGAGCATGCCTGGAAGTGGGGAAAGTATTTGTGGATCAAACAGTTTGTCAAGAAAAATCCTACCAAAACCTACAAAGAGGTCTGTGGATTTGCCAGAGACACTGAGATGCTCGTCAGAACACTTCTCTATGATTATTCTGATGACATCAAAAGGTTTGGAGACAGGAAATTTGCAGACTGATCCATAGAACTACTGTTGAAGACTTGAAGAGATTGAAGACTTGAAGACTAGTCTATTAGGATGTTTACTTGGAGCTTGGTTACTCCTGTTGTCCTAATTTACTATGTATTTTTGTATTTTTGCTGACTGAGCTAAACTTGGTTTATGTATTGAAGTTATCTGTAATCTTTCTTTGTAACTTATCTGAAGAACTTACTCTCAGATAGTATTCTATAAAAGATAACTTGTCAGCAAAGATCACACCTTGTGATTTGGTTGATGTCTACTTTCTGCACTCAATTGAATAATTTGAAAAATCTTAAGAAATGATTAAGTGTTGGATTGTTCACTCATCCAGATTTGTAATAGGTCAGATAGTCATCGTTGACTGATCAAAAAGGGGGAAATTTGTTAGGAAATTTGTTAGATATTTTGTTAGAAATATCTGTTTAGATTTTGATCAGCAACATGATGACTTATCTTAGTCTCAGAAAGGTGATTAGTACTCTTGGTTCACTTGAACATTGTAAAAGAGGAAACCACTAAGTATGTTAGTCTAGCTAATCTTGTATAGGATGTTAGGTCTCAAAATGTAATTTTTATTTTTATGAAGAGAAGACCAAGAAGAAGACATCCAAGCAGAACAAGCTCAACGACATTGAAGACTTGAAGAAACTGCACAAGATTACTGAAACAGTTTTTTAGATACCTTAGCTAGATATCTAGAAGACACAAATAGTTTTAAACAAACTGTGTCACAAGAGATATCTGAGAAATAAAAGGTCTATCTGAAAACAAGGAAAGTGTCCACAGATATCTATTCTCAGATACCTTGAGCTTTAACCACATTTCTGAAAAATAAATATATATATTGCAAACAAAGTTGTTTCAATAAAAGTGGTATCTGAAGATGAAGATAAGAACGTGCGAAAAACTCAGAGAAATCTGATCAAGGTAGTCTCTGATAAAAAGCATAGTTCCGTTGGCACTACAGGACAAAAAGTATAGTACAATGCATTTAATGCACGGACAAAGATGTCTGAACAAAAGCAATGGTAGCTTCTGAAGAAGAAGACAAAACCTGCTATAGTACTATACACAGATATCAATAGTTTGAATTTGAGCCTAACGAATACTATTCAAACGGCACTCAAATTCATCTATAAATATCAACACTTAGACAGCTTGAGAAGATACGACACTGAAAAACCTCAGAACTTCTTACTCTCTCAAAGCAAATTACTTATCCTCAAAGCTTTCTGTTGCGACCAAAGCTCTTGATCTTAAGTAGCACTAAAGTTCTAAGTGTCCTGATCCTAAACAAGCACAGCTATCTGTGAAAGAGTTGAAACGAAAGATCAAGTATCTGAGATTCATTCTCTTGAACACTTATCTAAGACTTGGGTCAGTAAAAAGAACAAGATACCATACATTGCAAAGTGTATTAAGTATACTTGATTCACAGAGCTATCTGATTAACTGAAAAGTTATTGAAGAAGCTCATATGACAACTCAAACCGAAACCAACACCATCACTGGCGTGGAGTACAGGAAGTACTTAGTTTGAAAAATCAGGGAATAACTCCAAGGTTAACGGAGTATAGGAAGTACTTAATTTGGGTAACTAAGGAATAACTCCAAGGTTATTGAGCACAGGAAGTACTTAGCTTGGGAAGCTAGGGAACAATCAAAAGGTTTCGAGTACAGAAGTACTCAATGTCAGGAAAGGTGGGAACAACTCAGGGGGAACATTTGGTTGGGAACCATCTGTTTGAGGAATCTTAGAATAGGATTTTTGTAAGGTGACCTCGATTATCTATTCTAGTGAATTCTAGGTCTTTGGAAGACCGAAGTGGATTAGTTGGAGGATTACGCCACCTCCAGATACCACTATACTTGCTGTGTTATTTACTTTTCAGATTTACATTTCAAAGAACACACACACACACACTTTAACTGTTTCTGCACTTATCTATCTTAAGTCTTCGCTCTGATTCTAAGTTTCAGATATCTACTCAGATATCTGAGAAATAGTTTTTATCGACAAAAGTTTTAAAAGACTATTCACCCCCCCCCCCCCCCCCCAGTCTTTTACTTTGTCGTTATCTGGACCAACAGGAACAATCATAGGTAGATTTTCAGTTTACCGTATGGAATTGATCACGCCTCATCTGCCACTCCCTGTCCATATAAGATATACTCTGAGATTTTTCCACATGACCTTCAGAAGAAGATCCATCATCGTACCATGAATCACCTGGATCTATTTCTGCGAACAAACAGAGGAAATGTGAACCCTGTTAAAGCTCTTTTCTTCGGTGAGGTAGCATGATTTTCCCATTGTATACAGAGAGTTCTCAACCAGTTAAGTCAACTTTACGACAATGCACCATCATTTAGCAAAGTGGATCTCTTTAAGAATGCAATAAAGTAATTTGCTCATGTAGCATTTTCAAACTTGAGAAACATTCGACAAATTCTCAATGGGGTATTCAGATATGATTTTTCTTTTCCCAATGAGATAAGATCGAGCCTCACACACATATACAATGCATTCAAGCATTACACCTAGTCACTTGCAGAAATGAAATGTGACTATCCTGTGAAAGATCATGTACCCGTGAAAGTTTATAAATACTTTCAGCCCCTAAGGAATAAGGATATAGATTCAACAATTCAAGCACTCAAGGTAATATCTACCCATGGATATCCAAAAAACTATTAAACTTTTACAAGTAAAGGTCACTGGTAAAACATTCATGCTTCTCATGTTCATGAACCCACAGTTAAAGTCACCACCGACATGGTCGATAAGTATGGGATACTATTTTAAATTTTTAACTATGTATTTATCGTACAGAGCTACAAACTAATACCAATTTATAGAACCTGAAATTGCAGCATATACGCTTTGTCCATTAATCTCGACTGTATTTGACTGGTTTTAAACCAAATAACCAGAACTCATAAGTCTCAACCACATCAACCATAAACTCATGCAACATGAAAAACTAGCTCAATTCAATACAAATATTTATCCGAAATACCGTACCTTGCAATTTGTCATCTGTTTGAGTCACAACTATATTCTTATCCTGCTCAAAGCTTGTCGGCTGCAAGATACCCGAATAAAGCTCATTTCCAATACTCCCCTGCATCAAACATCGACTATTGTTAAACATATCCAAGTCTAGACCGAACTATTAACCATCCATAAATTACACGCACGATTCTTAGAAAATTTCGAAAATAGTGTTCTTGGTTTGAGAGAACGAATGATTTGTCTTACATACACAAGTTTAAACCCAAAGAACAGATAACTCAAAAAGAATAGAGTTAAAATTCGCCTATTGAAACTACATGAATCACTCAATTTTCGCTCTACCATGTCATCAAGATCATGAATTTGCATTTAAAATCACCCATAGATGAGCAAGTCAAATTATTCGAGCTAAAAGGTAATCTATCATGAAAGTAAAACACAAGAGATGGAGTAAGAAATTAATTACCTCCATTGATAGGTTATTCTTTTTTCTCGCAGTGAATAATTCGACAACCAAGCAAGACCTTGGTGTATTGGAAATTGAAATTGAAGAGAAAAGTACCAACGAATTGGGAAAGGAATTAGAGATAATCAGACTTGGATAAAAGGCAGCTACAACAAGAAGTGCTGATTCATGGATGAAATTTTGAAGGGTATCCAAGTAGGTTCTACCCTGCCCGACCCGACCCGCTCAAGCACGTTCCGAATAATGATCTTCGAATCGAGCCCTGTCGTGTATGTACCCGAACGTAGGCCTCTAAAATCTAATTTTGTATCACCCGACCTGAATCCGCTAAAACCGACAATTTATTTAAGTACGAGAAGCGTAACTGCATTTCACTACAAGTTTATAATCCAACGAACCCTATCCACCCAAGTAAGTGGCTAACATACCACACAAATTGTCCTATAATTTACTAACACAACGGTGACTAACATATCACCCAAGTAAGTGGCTAAAATACCACACAAATTGTCCTCGAATTTACTAACACAATGGTGACTAACATATCACCCAAGTAAGTGGCTAACATACCATACAAATTGTCCAAGAATTTACTAACACAATGGTGACTAACATATCACCCAAGTAAGTGGCTAACATACCACACAAATTAGTAAACTAATTCATTAATCGATTCTCTCTACAAATAAAGCATTGTAACATTTACCACAACAAATTGTAACATTTAAGCTTACCCGAAGCTCATCAAAGTAGAAGTGCTTCGTCTCAGCCTTGAGTGTGCTCCACTTTTTGCCTCCCTGGCCCGGCAACTCCCTCCTAAGCTTGAATATCTCATGCAGGTCGTCTGAAGATTGCTGAGGCCACAACCTGCAGTTATGAATGACATATAGAAGAGTACATATATTTATTAGACAATTCATGTGACATATATATAAACACTTATCTTAAGTTATGTTCTACAAATGTATATATAATACTCACTTCCTCCTGCCATTAGGGAACAACACCAACTTCCCCTCCCACGTAGCACCATCGATTTATCTCAGATATGGAAACCCGTCAAAGTGGTATCTGCCCCCCATAACCACCACCAGACGTCCCATGCTCGATCCATCGAGTCGATTAACGTGAGAGTAGTCACCGATCCACTGTGGCTACTCTCAGCAAAGCAGAACCCTGGGTCCCACTGGAGCTGGGAATCTGGTAACTACACTTTCTTTGTCGGGGCATCTACAAAAAGCACATGACAAACACAAATAAATTGTATTAGTATAAATGAAGACTTGAATTGGCATGTAATGGGAAAAGTAAGCATATAACAACTAAGATACATATACTACTCTACACTACACACATACTCTGATCCTCGTCACCAATGGTTAAGTCTACATATATGTCTTCATGCAAATCTTAATTAACATACTTAACATACTGAAATCAAAACTACGACATACTTAACATTATACTAATTAACAATTCAAACAATTGCTTAAATTAGTCTAAATTAACTAAATTTTCCAAATATGTCAAAAAGTTAGGGTTTCAAAATGAGGTACTAAATCTTCATAATTTTACTAAATATACACCAATATCAAATTAATTAAAAGCCCAACATACATACTATCATTATACTAAAAATTCAAATTCACAATCAATATATATCAATTGCACATCTCAAAGGTAAAACATTACCTAATTACATCTAAACAAAGTACTATATACTCACCATTTACATTCAATTGCTCAAATTAGTCCAAAGTAACAAAATCCTCAAATATAAAAAATTAGGGTTTACCTTCAATCCGAGAAATGCGGATGGAATTTGAAATTGACGGCAGAATTGACCTCCTTGATTCACGAGCTTCGAATGAACACGAAGAATGGAAAAAATGGTTGAGATTTGGACTGGAATGGCTTTGGGCGAAATGGGGAGAAGAAAGGAAGGAGAATGAGGAAGAAGAAAAAATGGGGAAAGGAAGCATTCTGCTTCCCGTAAAAGACTGAAACTTTAGCGACGGATAGTCCTATCCGTCGCTAAATTTTCAGTTTTCTATTATTTTTTTTAAAAAATTTCTTTTTTCATTTTTTTATTTATTTTCCCATTTTAGTCAACGAATATAGCGACGGATAATCTATCCGTCGCTAGAGCTAACGACGGATACGACTTTCTGTCGTTAAATAACGATGGATAAGCATATCCGTCGTTAAACATAACGACGGATAAGCTTATCCGTCGTTAGCTTTTATCCGTCGCTAGAGCTAGCGATTCGTCGCTAACTAGCGACGGATAGAATCCGTCGCTATGCTCCCGTGCTAGAATCCACGCTATGTTCCCCTCGCTAGAACAAAGCTTTCAGAGTGGTAGCGACGGATAGATCTATCCGTCGCTATATTTAGCGACGGATAGAATTATCCGTCGCTACATAGCCGGAAAATAAAAAAAAATAAAAAACGTTAGCGATAGATAGATCTAGATCTATCCGTCGCTAAAAGCCCAAAAAATATAATATATCTCCACCACCACCTCCTTTCCTCCACCACTTCTCCTCCATTTCTCCTCTCCTCCTCCTCCACCACCATCTCCACCACCACCACATTTCTCCTCCCACCACCACCAACTCCTCCACCACCTCCTTTCCTCCACCACCTCTCCTCCATTTCTCCTCTCCTCCTCCTCCACCACCATCTCCACCACCTTTCTCCTCCCACCACCACCATCTTCCACCACCACCCTCTCCTCCACCACCTCCTTTCCTCCACCACCCCTCCTCCATTTCTCCTCTCCTCCTCCTCCACCACCATCTCCTCCACCACCTGCTTTCCTCCTCCCACCACCACCGCACCACACCCACCGCACCACCATCCACTACCACCGCACCACCACTGCCACCACTGCCACCATCCACCACCACCACCTTTCTCCTCCCACCACACTGCCACCGTACGAATACAAATTGGATACGAATTAATCCGTATACGAATATAAAAATTCGAATACGTATTTTATTTTTTTTAAAAAAAATAGCAATGGGGCGACGGATAGTATGTCAAAAAGTTAGGGTTTCAAAACGAGGTACTAAATCTTCATAATTTTACTAAATATACACTAATATCAAATTAATTAAAAGCCCAACATACATACAAACATACTATCATTATACTAAAAATTCAAATTCACAATCAATATATATCAATTACACATCTCAAAGGTAAAACATTACCTAATTACATCTAAACAAAGTACTATATACTTGTTGGGGGTGTAGTTCCCCAACTACTTAGAGATTATTCAACTTCACGGATGAGGGCCAAGATGAAGAGCTCCGTACAGCGTAAGAGCCGATGGGTAAGAACCAGCTACGTAGAACTTGGTGAGCACCTACACAAGTGACTTGAGTGGGTTAGGACCCTGTTGCTAAGTGTCAAACCGGTTGAGACTTTACTCAAGAGTGATCAAGATCAACTCAGATAATACTTGAGAGTGGGCTTGTAAGATGACTTACCCTTTGTTGTGGGATGTGTGCCCTATTTATAGGCTATCATCAAAGTGGAAGGCTTTGCTAGGATCGCGCCAAGTGTAAGGCTCCGGTTGTGCCACCAAGTCATGTTTTAGGCCCATAGCCCAATAATGATGCTTAGCCCATGCCACTTTGGGCTTTTAGGGGTAGTTTAGTCATTATTGGAAGAGTTTTAGAGGATGTGACGAGGTCTGCCGAGATCCGAGGTTCGGAGAGATTGGTCCGGACGCATGGTCCGGACCGTATTGGGTTGTTGGATGAGGAAGTTCTCCCAAGTCTGCCCAACTCCTCCGATTCGGAACTCAAGGTTCGGACCTCTTACTCTCTGGTGCCTGTATGCTTAGTTGCTTGTGAGATTGTCATGACGGATCCGAGTGATCGTCCGTGTCGGAGGCCTTAGGTTGGAGACAGTACAATTCTAGCACCATGTCTCCTTTCCCCGAGAGGCTCGGACCAAGGTGGGTCGGATCATGGTTGGTCTGCCCCGAGAGGTTTCCGAGTCGGGCCTAGTAGGCTTCAGATCCTTTGTTCCTTTCTTTTAAGGTGGGTCGGACCATGGTTGGTCTGCCCGGATCGGACCGTTGGCTCGGACTAATGTGTCTCGGATCCTTTGGATGACTTAGGTCGCCTTAGAATTCAATCCAAGGGTCTCTATGACGTATTGGACATATTTCCGTATCAACATATGTCCCCCTAGTTTCCAAGTATCTTAGTAGAAGATAGTTGTGGAACTATTGGTTTGGGAAGCTGTTGAGGAAGGATCCGTTCTTCAGTCCAATCCGCTTCAATATGTTGAAAAAAAAAGGTGTAATCCGTACTTCATGTGTCCATTGACTTAGTCTCTCTCTCCCCCCCCCCCCCCCTTTTCCTTTTCAATGATGTTGCCGTCCGAGGGACAATGTCCGAAGTGCAACAATGTTTGAAAAAGAAAAAAGGGTATTTGTAAGCGAGACCAAGTCCAGTTCAACATCGAATGTACCCTTGAAAAGTTACGGGTTAAACCGTAGGTGCTTGTCCCATCCGAACCAAACTCTGTTGTTGAGAGAGGGTCCGAAGGACAATCGCCCGAGTGGACGAGGTTCCACGTGTGGGCAAGTGGTGTTCTTCTGAAAAGACCCCGGGGTGTCCGATGAGAGAATCATCCGAGACCCCCGTGTGGTTCCGCCCGAAAGTGGAGGAGTTGTCGATGCATCCCATCGTGAGAAAAAAATTTGTACCAATTTGTCATTTCACTTGATAGAGTTGTACTACGCCATCGATGATCTTTGATCGATGATTGAGATTTAACCAAATATCGCGACGGTTGGAATTCCAGATATGACCTCTATAAATAGGGTTTGCCGTCCTCACTTTGTCATGGCTTAGAGAGATAATTTTCGTGTTTTAGTGCATCCGAAGCAAGCGACGAGTGGTTCGAAGCACGTGGTACCGTACAAGTCAAGTTCCCTTCTTCCAAACATCCGAATTCAAGTAAGTGTACTTGTCTCGTTTTATGATTCAATAACTTATGCTGTCTTCTATCTGCAAGTTGTCCGATGCATGCTTAAGATGTGTGTTAGGTAGTGATTAACCAAAGGTGTTGGTCAGTGGACTAACAAATAATAAACGTCTCACTGACTCCAAACTAACTTCGTCCGGTAGAATGGTTGTTTTATCCGCATAAGATTGAAAATTTTAATATACATAAACGGCCTCTCGGACTGCCATCTTAAAGCTTACGAAATTGCTTTCTCCTTTCCCTAGGATGTCCGAGAGTGATAGTCAGAACCGATCCGAGGCTGAGGCATACGATTCCGAAGTGTCTTCTCGATCCGACAGCTCTGAGGAGGTTGAGATCGTTGATGATGACGAGGTATTAGAGCTAGAACAATCACCTCGTCCGAGCCAGGAAGAGCCCGAGGTAAGCTCCTTACTGCTAGTTATTCCGCTCAGATCTCCAAGCGCCGGATTACCGCGAGTGTCTAATGTGCAGGTGGTGTGCGCAAGAGACAAGCTCACGGATTATAGGAGCTCGTCCGGTCGTGCTGGTCAAGAATCCGAACTTCCGGTAGAGATTCGTTCCCTAATTCGCAACCTCGGTTATAATTTCAGGAGTAATCCTAATCGAGTGTCGTTCGTACCGGATCCGCAGGAGCCGAAATTGAGGAAGTGCACGATACCTCGGAGGTGCCTCCTAAGCTAGGCATGTTCGAAGAAGGTGAGGAGGATCGCAGTAGTAGCCGTGACTCTTCTGACCGTCAGAGAATCAAGGCCCACATCCGAGGAAGATGGATCAGAGGAAGATATCCGAGCCGGGGATTCTGGCTCCGTAGGGAAGGGAGAGGAAGCAGTGCTATCCGCTCATGTCTTTTGGAGGGCATCTGTTGGTCAGGCCGGTCCGAGCCACCAGATGATCGAAGATGAATTATGGAGGGGCCGAGGAGAGGTGAGGATGTATTCTGTGAAATTTCCGCTGCTCAGGGATGAAGTCACTCACCCTGATCCGGAGGGCAAATTGAACGAGGAAGGTACTCTACCCACCTGTCCTTCAATCATCCGGGCCGAGGAAGTGGAGGAGCTCCGGAGGAAGTACGATATTCCGGAGTGTGTAGAAATTCTTATCCCGGACGAATCTCATGCGTTCTACAATCCGCCCGGATATATGTGTGTCCATGAGATAAGCTCAGATTGGATGGCTACAAGAGTATCCGAGTTCCTCGAGATTCTGAGTAGCATGGGGTTGAGTCCGCACCAAATAATCCCCAATTCACTCGGAAACCTCATGTGCTTCAGAGTCTTGTGTAAATATAAAGGAATCCCTCTTACGTTCGATAACTTCCGCAAACTGTTTAACATTAGTGTTAGTAATAGAAATACATTCTTTATACGCTCAGATGCCGACAAGCCTATACGCTTTTGTCGATCCTCGCCTTCGCTGGGAATCCATTGGTGGAAAAGATACATTTTTGTCCGGCCGGCTCTGAAACAAGGGCAATCCGAAGCGGATAGGCCAAATTGGCAGTTCGAGAAGAAATTCTTCCGAGGCAAGCTGCCAGATTGGAAGCCACCGGCTCGGAACGTCCCTTTGTGGATGCAAGCTCTGCACCGCAATCAAGAGCCGGAGAAGTACTACTTCCGAGGTTTGATATGTCAGCCTCTGCCGTACTTGGCCGGTCTGTCCGAGCTAAGTTTTTGCGATAACATGGAGGATTTGAGTAAGCACTCTCTTCTTAGCACGGAGCTAATTGTCCGAGTCGATTGCATACTTGTCTAGTTTGTAGCTACAAATTGTGAACTTTTGTGTTTCTTGCATCTTACTGTGATTCGGATCTTGCAGCTTTTTGGTTCGAATATACCATGTCGACCATGCGTGAGCTAAAGCGTAAGCAGAATGCCGCCCAACGAAGGGAGATGGAAGAGGGGTCTCGGACCCAGATCAACAAAACCTCCACTGTGCTTCCGATGGAAGAGCCGAGGAACGCTGCCACCTTCCGAGTGGAGGAGTCTCGGAGGGCTGCTGCGGGCGAGGAAGCCCAAACTATCCCTACTCCGGACAAGGGCAAGGTGGCTGGTGCCAAAGGCTCAAAGAAGCCTCTGAGATCTGTGTCTTGAGCTCCTCCTGTCAGTGGCTCGAGTGCAGCGGCCGGTGAAAAGCGTGCCTCCGAAGGTCCAATCCCTCCGGCCAAGAAGGGCAAAGGGAAGATGAGTGAAGCTCCCGAGCCGAGTCGATGCAGAGGTGGCTCACTAGTCACGCCTGAATCGAGCGGATCGCAGAGCTGACCGCTGCTCATCACAAGGTGAGTTTTTCAACTTGTTGATATGTTGTATCAACTTCCAGTGGTACGGAGGTATCTAACATTTTTTGTGTCGACTGCTTGTAGCTTGCTGCTGCTGTTCAAGCATGCTGCAGGTCGGAGGGCCACTTTAGAAGAAGATCTGGCCAAGGCTGAGGCCGCTCGGGCAATTGAGGCCTCTTGTTTGAACAGTACTTCCGAGCGGCTGAAAAAGGCCCTAGCTGCCAAGAAGGAGGCCGAGTCGGAGACGGCCAAAATGAAAAGTGCCATACTATCCTTGGAGACTGATTTGAAAGTTCACCAAGATAGCTTGGACGAATTTGTCAAGGCGCCTCCGGACGTTCAAGGATCTGATGCTGAGTGAGCTCCTAGGGGTTCGGACGAGGGCCGTCCAAGATTTCCTTGCCTTCGATTCCTGCAAGTTCCTGCTCGAGTCCAAGTATGACGAGGCTCGGCAGGACGGGTTACATACGGCGGTGGGCCAGTCCCGGAGGAAGGGTTGGATCCCGAGCGACTGTGACTTGGAGGCTGAGGGAGTGTACGCCTTTAAGGAAGGTGATGGTTCGGACTTCGCGCCAGAGGGCGTCTCGGATGAAGACTTGCTCCAAAGGTGAGTTTGTGGAGTTGGTTTGTGATGAGACGGAAGGAAGAAGTACAATCATGGCGGTCCATACCTCCCACATTTCGCTCCTCGGTGCTCATGTCTAGTGTCTTCGCTCCTCGAGGATCACTGAGCACAACCGAGACCGGCCGACCTTGCCCGGGCCCGTTCGTGGTTTCGATCATAATCTGGATTTGATGCAGCGGTGTTCGACCTTTCTGAAGGAAGTACAAGCTCGGAGGGAAAGGAGGATGGCTCAGGGAGCCCGCGACCAAAGTCAAGCGCCCCCGGAGAGAGATGTCGGAGGTTCCTCGCGATCTCAGCCTGGCTCGTCCGAACGAAGGAGGGGGTGAAAACGGGATATGCCCCGGATCTTTTGTAATTGTGAGCCTTCGGGCCTGGAAACAATATCGTTTTTTGTCTGGGTAGCTTTTTTGTAGAACTTGACAATTTGACTATTTATTTATGTTACCAGTCCGGGCCTACTGGTGGCTCGGAACAATTCTTGTTTCTAAATTGTGGCTTTGCACTTTTGAATATATGCTTGCTCGTCGAATCTCCTATATCTGATCAATAACCCGTCAACTCTCATTAATTCGACAATGGGTCAATCCTTGAGGCCCAAATTTTCCCAGGCATTAATTGCCTTAAGTAAATTTTTCTTTGGTGGCTCGCGGATCGGACGAGCATTGTATCAGTCCGAATCATAACTTCCAGCGTAAATAATCTTGATCAGGAGCGGTTCGGAGTTCCGTTTTCGAGAACTAGCCATCGCGAGCGAAAAAAGGATTTCCCAATGTCTAGTATTGACTCGGACGTTGACTCAATGTACCGTTCCGAATCATGCTAACTTGTGAGAAGTTGAAAAGATAACCAGTAAAAAGGGCGACTCGATACAAGTCGTAGTTGATCCGGAGGTCATCATGGCGGCCTCGAGCTAATACATCCGAATGAGTAATTTGCTCACGATCGTCGGTCGCGCAGAAGGGATTATCGTCACGATAGTAGCCCAATGCCCGCCCATGTTTCGCCCAAGCCCATTATCGCATCGTGGGACACGGTGAGCTTCGATCGTCCTACCTTTCTATATATACCCTCGGTCAGACGGCTTTTCGCGTAACATTTCTTCCTGTTATAGTAATGGGTGGTTCGGAGTCCAAGTCCGAACTGCTAGCGAGTAGATTTGCACCATTGGCCTTGCGCGTGATCTCTCGAGAGGTTTTCCGATGTTTCGGAAATCTCCCCGGGTCGGATTATGCTGAGGCTGACAAGGTTAGGTCACTCGGATACACGTTCCTTTGGATTCTCGAGAATACAGTCTGTACCGATGCTCGATAATCCTTTCCCCGGATCGTCGGGCTAATCTTCTTTCTCCGGGGCTGTGGTTGGTATCCACAGCTTGAGCCCCGAAGGGGTAGATTAGCTTGATGGCTCGGGGAATCGCATCGCCAGTTTCTGAGTCTCTAATATGTCCGAATCATGCCACTCCGGGTCTGTGTCCGGGGGGCGACAAGTCGGCAGAATTGGTTCGCTGAAACCCTTCCAAAGATTTCGAGGTCCGGTGAGATCCGCCAGATGTTGGAAGGATTTCTATCAATCTGCCAGGTTTGAGTTGTTTCGCTTTCGATTGAAAGGGCCTTCGATGTATCCCCGCCTTAAGTTGTTCGCTCACCCTAAGGTTCCGCGTCCGAGTAGTTCGGTTTTGTTGGTGACTGTGTTCCGGAATTGGAGGCTCGATGGAGCTACTTCTAATTATGGAACGGAGTTCCTAACAATGCCGGTCTTGTTGGGAGTCGGGTCGTTGGGGTCCTTCGGAGTGGCTCGGATCATTCCGATTATCCGGGTTGTTGCTGTAAAATCCCGGAAATAAATTTTGGATCGTCAATTTGAATTTGTTTTAGAGATGAGAAATTATTCGACTGAATACATATACAAAAACTAATTTGTATTTAATTACTATTGATTAACCAAGTAAAGCGCCCAATTACTAAAATCCAATTAGGTTTATTGGATACTTTGGCTCATTCTTTTCTTCTTTATTCAGTCGTTTTTCTTCCTGCTTCTTGTTCTCTTCTTCCTTACCCATCGACACCATAGCCGCCTCCTTCAATCTTGACCTTTCCCAGAACCGTCACTACTAATCGTACCGGATTGTGGACAGAAATCGAATGGATATTGGGGGTTATGGATGCGAAACAAAAACAAGATTTAGGGAATCTAATTTCGCGAATTACTTGACTGATTTGTGGTGTTTTGGACTGTTTCTTGATCGATTAGACTAGAGGGAGTGATGGGTAATTGATTCTCGTAGCCCTTGCTTGGATTTGGAGGAGTTTGGTTCGATTTCATGGAGTTTGGAAAGTATTAGAATTCGCAGGGACTGAATTGAAAGATTGCAGAAAGGTAAAGGACTTGCTTTTGAGAATTTGAAGCTGCCAGGGGCTGGTTTATAAATTAATTAGTAAACCAGCGAGTTTAACGGTATAACGATTGATTGAGCGAAACTATTATTAGTTTCTTGTATGGCTGAGTGGTAGAATGCTGCAGTTGGTCTTTAGGATGTTGGATGTCGAACCTTGATGGAGCTAGATTTTATTTCTTTTATTCTAGCCTATTTTTCAATTCGCTTAAATTACCATGATACCCCTGAACGTTATGGAACCATAATTGCGCTCTTGTACATTTTTATCCCATTTTTTCCTAGCTCCATAAATTACCATTTTGCCCTTGTTACCATAACCTTTAAAACCGTAGTAAAGACTAGACGGAGTTTGTGATTGGTTCTTTGGAGGATTTGTGGTTTATGGTGACTATTGGAGATTCGATGTGCAAGCTAATGGATGGTTTTGCGCTTATTTAGCTTGACTTAGATTCAGACGACTCGAGGTAAGGGGTTTCTTCGACACTTTTGCTTTTATTTTCCGATATAAAATGTATATATGTATAGTTTTCAATTGACAATAACTTATGGTTATTATATCATGTTATGACTTGATATAATAGTCTTTTCAAAAAGATCAAGTATGTGAATTCAAAGTATGTTTTATAATGCATGTGATGTGTGAAAATTATGTTTCAGACATGGAGATAAAATATATTTTGGCTCTCGGCTTTCACGCCTGCATCGACCTCTCATGAGGGTTTATCGCATAGAAGTATACTTCCCTCACATCGCTCCTTTCATGGGAACTCACCGTTATTGTTTCCGCTTAGAAACCCATCGCTTATGTTTCCTTCGGAAACCTCACATCAAGTATGTATGCCATTTTCTCCGCCACGGATCTAATTGTGGCCTAGCGCATCGATTGAGCTAAACCACCGCCTTACTTTTGTGAAAGTACTCCATGTTATGATTCTCGATATGTGAATTGTTACCGTGTATATAAATATGTATGTTTTACTACCGCTGATCCTAAAAGTGTCATTGAGGCTCACCCTACACCCCCTTTCAGATATTTAGTAAGTGAAGTGACACGATGGTACAAGATAGTGGAACCCAGACGGATGGTGGATCTTATGAAGACTTTCAGAGTCAGCGCACTCGAGATTTATATCAGATAGATTATTAGTATTGTCGAGATTGTCGCTTTGTATCGAGGACATGTAATATTATTGTATTTGGGATTTTAGATGCTCGCTGTACCACCGAGATATTTATGTATTTTGAGGATTAAAGTTGTCATTTCATGGCGTGAGCCATCTCACGATAGACGGCCTATCGCACAAAGCATTTTGGTTTTGGGCGTGACAAAGGTGGTATCGAGCCTATGTTCCGCTTGTCGGGTGTAAGTCCTGTGATTGATTATGTTAAGTGTTGATTGGGATAAAGGGAAAACTCGAGGAGTTAGGTTAGTGTCTTTGAGGTGCTAAGGTTAGTATTTTTGAGGAGCCTAGGTTAATCTTTTCGAGATTTTTAACTTCGAGTTGAAGAAAAGTGGTATTGGACTTTAGATATGAAGTATGAACTCGTCGATGAGATTTTCGGACCAAGTGAATGGTATTAGGATTGATGTTGTGACGGGAAAGTTTAGAAAATTGGATGTTTGTGAGTATAGCGCAATGGAAGCGTACTGGAGTTAAGTTTCCAGGAGGAAACTTCTTTTAAGGAGGGGAGGATGTAAAATCCCGGAAATAAATTTTGGATCGTCAATTTGAATTTGTTTTAGACGTAAATTATTCTTGACTGAATGCTATACTAAAAACTAATTCCATTGTATTTAATTACTATTGACGAACTTAAGTAAAGGCCAATTACTAAAAGCCCATTAAGTTTATTGGATACTTTGGCTCATTCTTTTCTTCTTTATTCAGTCATTTTTCTTCCTGCTTCTTGTTCTCTTCTTCCTTACCCATCGACGCCATAGCCGCCTCCTTCAATATTGACCTTTCCCAGAACCGTCACTACTAATCGTACCGGATTGTGGACAGAAATCGAATGAATATTGGGGGTTATGGATGCGAAACAAAAACAAGATTTAGGGAATCTAATTTCGCGAATTACTGGACTGATTTGTGGTGTTTTGGACTGTTTCTTGATCGATTAGACTAGAGGGAGTGATGGCTAATTGATTCTCGTAGCCCTTGCTTGGATTTGGAGGAGTTTGGTTCGATTTCATGGAGTTTGGAAAGTATTAGAATTCGCAGGGACTGAATTGAAAGATTGCAGAAAGGTAAAGTACTTGCTTTTGAGAATTTGAAGCTGCCAGGGGCTGGTTTATAAATTAATTAGTAAACCAGCGAGTTTAACGATATAAGGATTGATTGAGCGAAACTGTTATTAGTTTCTTGTATGGCTGAGTGGTTGAATGCTGCAGTTGGTCTTTAGGATGTCGACAGTTTGAACCTTGATGGAGCTAGATTTTATATCTTTTTATTCCAGCCTATTTTTCGATTCGCTTAAATTACCATGATACCCCTGACCGTTATAGAACATAATTACGCTCTTGTACATTTTTATCCCATTTTTTCCTAGCTCCAGAAATTACCATTTTGCCCTTGTTACCATAACCTTTAAAACCGTAGTAAAGACTAGACGGAGTTTGTGATTGGTTCTTTGGAGGATTTGTGGTTTATGGTGACTATTGGAGATTCATGCAAGCTAATGGATGGTTTTGCGCTTTATTTAGCTTGACTTGGATTCAGACGACCTTGAGGTAAGGGGTTTCTTTGACACTTTTGCTTTTATTTCCGATATAAAATGTATATATGTATAGTTTTCAATTGACAAATAACTTATGGTTATTATATCATGTTATGGACTTGATATAATAGTCTTTTCAAAAAGGATCAAGTATGTGAATTCCAAAAGTATGTTTTATAATGCATGTGATGTGTGAAAATTATGTTTCGCATATGGAGATAAAATATGTTTTGGCTCTCGCTTTTTCACGCCCATCGACCTATCATGAGGGTTTATTGGCATAGAAGTATACTTCCCTCATTTATTGTTCCTTTCCATGGGAACTTACCGTTATTGTTTCGCTTAGGAAACTCTCGCTTATGTTTCCTTTCGGAAACCCATCACATCAAGTATGTATGCCATTTTCTCTGCCACGGGATCTAATTGTGGCCTAGCGTAATTCTGATTGAGCTAAACTACCGTCTTACTGTTTTGTGAAAGTACTCCATGTTATGATTCTGGATATGTGAATTGTTACCGTGTGTATATAAATATGTATGTTTTACTACGCTGCTTGATCCGGTAAAAGTGTCATTGAGGCTCACCCTTACACCCCCCCTTTCAGATATTTAGTAAGTGAAGTGACACTGGATGGTACAGTATAGTGGAACCCGGTAGACGGATGGTGGATCTTATGAAGACTTTCAGTAGTTGTAGCGTACTCTGAGATTTATATTGTATAGGATTATTAGTATTGTTGAGATTGTCGTTTTGTATTGAGGACATGTAATATTATTGTATTTGGAATTTAGATGCTCATTGTACCACTCGAGATATTTATGTATTTTGAGGATTAAAGTTAGTTTGCTCACGTGAGTCCATCTCACGATAGACGGTCGGTCGCGTCAAAGCATTTTGGTTTTGGGGCGTGACAGTTGCCTTCCAAATACTTTAGTAATCCAACAAGGATTCACTGTAGTATCTGGTAGCAGACGATCCGGATTGTCGTGGTGATACCGCTGTTTTAACTGCTCGCTTACTTGGAAGTTACAAAGCGTTGTCTCGATGTTTGAAAGACCTTGATTATCCCCGGTCAATGACCCTGGCCAATTCATCCAAGGCGACTCAAATCTTTAAAGGAGAGCGCTTGAAATGTGATGGTGAATTTCGCCTTTGTTCGGAGTATCTTGATGCGGAGGCCAAGTTTTAGAGATGGAACTTTTTGTAGAGATATGAAAGGACTAGAATAGGTGTTTGTTTCGTGAGTTCGATCGTGGCTCTTCGACCCTTATTTTGTAATTCACCCTCACTGCTTGAATAAGACATGCTTGTTTTATCGTTGACTCGCTTTATTATGTTGAGCTTGCTCGGATCGTTGTTCAATTTAGACCAAGTGAGCAAATAAAAGACTTGTGGTTCATTCAATCATGAGGTCCAAGGACTTTGATCCGATAAATGTTTTATGAACCGAAGTTGTATTGACTTGACGGAAATCGACATAACTTGGGGCCGAGGCTTCCCACAAGCACAAAGAATAGTTTTGATAAAAGGTAGCAATGCTGCCACACTACTTTTCTAAGTGTAGAATTTCGAGATTCTCGCATTCCAAGTTCTCTTCAAGGCTTGCCCTTGGTCATCTTCTAGTTCAAAGCTTCCGCTAACTCGCTCCAATAACTTTGTATGGTCCTTCCCACTGGGCTTAAGTTTTCCCACATGGTTCAATATATCGCCTCTTCCGAGGACTAAATCTCCAACTTGTATATCTTTGGGAAAACACGCTTGTCAGAGTTCGAGCAAATATAGCTTGGTATCGGAGGATGTCAAGTGCTTTATCTCATTTGTCTTCTAGAGCTCAAGCTCGAGATCCTGCTACTTCATTATCAGCTGGGTTGTACTGTTGGATTCTCTGGGTAGCCATCACTATCTCCGAAGGAATGACCGCCTCAGATCCGTAGACAAGGGAAAAGGGGTCTCCGTGGTGGCACCAGCCGTTGTCCTATGTGCCCAAAGGACTGCGTCGAGATCATCTACCCAACTGTCCTGGGAAGTTCTCAACCTTTTCTCCAAGATCTTGACGATGGTCTTGTTGGTGGCTTCCACCGCCCATTAGCCTGGGTGGCTTAAGTGAAGCGTTGTTCTACCTTCAAGGAAGCCATTCCTTTAGTCTTGCTCCGGAGAATCGAGCCCCATTATCGATACTAGATCCGGAAGTCCGAACGGCGATGATGTTCTTCCGTATGAATGTCCCAACCTCGCTTCGTGATGGTTGATACCGCCTCCGCCTCGACCCACTTAGTGAAGTACTCCACTGCCACGATCAAGAACTTCTTCTGATGTGTTCCACGTGGGAATGCACCAACTATGTCTATGCCCCATTGGTCAAATGGACACGCTTATGATTGCGGAATCATAGGGTTAGTCGGGCGGTGAGGTATGTTGGCATAATCGGCGCCTTCGCACGAGCGAAGTTGGCGATCAAGATCAATAGTAGGCCAATAGTACCCTTGTCTTATAATCTCATACTAAAGTTCTTCCTCCGAATGACTTCCGCAACTTCCAGATGGATTTCTTCCATCACGCCGCTTCGGGGATCCAAACATCTCATGTGGGTGCCGGTAGGATTTTTGTAGAGATCTTCTTCCGTGATAAAGTATCATTAGCTCGGCATCAATCCTCCTCGCTTCTCTAGATCCAAAGGTAGAGTGCCATCCTTGAGGTAACGAAATATCACCATCCAGCTTTCTTTGTGTTCAGAGGAACACTTGTTCATTGGGGTTTGCCAAGGAGGAGTCGGTATGGTCATTAAGATGACACTTCTCGTTCAGAGCTCCTAAGGTCAAGCTGCATTTCGAGAGGGCTGCCACTTTTTCATTCAATTCTCTATGGAATTGTTCAAGAGTGAATTCTTCAAAGTGCTCAACCTCTTTCTTGAGGAGCTCCAAGTATCTGTTCATGTTAGGTCCTTTAGTGGTAAAGGACCCGGAGAACTGGGATTGCACGAGTTGTGAATCAGATAGCCTCGATTCTTGTCACCAAGAGCTCTCGCCATCCTTAAGCTTCTGGATGAGTGCTTCATACTCCTCGTTGTTTGTCACCTTGAAATTGAGGGTGATGGCGCATTTAGCTTCGCTCCTTCAGGAATTTCAAGAAAGATTCCTATTCCTCCCAGCCGTCCAGTAGAGGACCCATCCACTTGTAACGTCCAACACTTATTGTTTCCTACTTTAGCTTCCGCAGTGGTATCAGGCACTTTCTCATTTTCCTCGCTTTGCTCAAGATGCAAAGGCTGAGGTGTCAGTTCTTCTTCTAGGAGAAACATGTGCCTTACCCTTAGTGAATCATCCATGGTTGATGATACTTAGTCAAAGGTCGAAATTATCCCCATGTGTCTCTTCGCTTCTTCTTTTCCCTTTCAATCTTCGATCCGATAATCACGACACGATTGGCATTCTCCGTGAACTTTGGTTTCTCCTTCCGCTTTCTCCGGATAGTCCACCGTAGTCGGCTTAACTTGCGCTTTTTGGCGTATGGAGCTTGATACCCAATATCATATTCACTTAACTCAATAGCCCATTCGACAGCATCCCGACTAATCTAGTTTGCCTAAGACATGTTTGAGCGGTTCATTTGTGAGGACCACAATCCGATGAGACTTGAAGTAAGGCTTTAGTCGCTGCAAGGTAAACCAAAGGCGGCGAAGCTTCTCAATCTTGACATATCCGCCTCGATCATGCGAGGGCTTTGCTCAAATAATAGATCGGTAAATGCTCGCCTTGTATTCGCACTCAAGATAGAACTCATCGCTTCGCTTGTAGTGGCCAAATAAAGGTAGAGAGGTTCAGCCTCTATTGGTTTAGACAAGAGGGGTGGTGAGAGGAGGTACTTTTTCAAGTTCTCCACGGCCTCTTCACATTCCTTTGTCCATTCAAACTTGCTACCTTTCCTTAGAATCCTGAAGAAGGGTATGTTCTTTTCGGCGGACTTTGAGATGAAACGGCTCAATGCCATTACCTTTCCCAAAAGCTTCTGAACTTCATTGATAATCTTGGGCTGTGGTAGATCTAGGATTGCCTTTATTTTCTCTGGGTTAGCACTGATGCCTCTTTCTATGACCATGTAACCAAGGAACTTTCCTCCTTTTACTCCGAAAGTACACTTTTCGGGGTTCAACTTCATTCCGTATTTTCGAAGGATGGAAAAACAATTGTTAAGGTGTTCGATGTGCTCCTCTTCAGTCTTGCTTTTTACAAGCATGTCATCCACATAGACTTCCATGGTTTTACCCAATTCTTCTTTGAACATCTTATTTACTAGCCATTGATGTAGCCCTCGCTCTTAAGGCCAAATGGCATGAGCTTGAAGCAAGAGACCTCCCCGCCGCAAAGAAGGTCAGTCTTCTTGATGTCTTCCGAGCCATCCTGATTTGGTAGAAGCCCGATATGCGCCCATGAAGCTTAGGAGCACATCCCGCAGTGGAATCAACCAGGCTCTATGAGTGGCAATGGATAAGGATCCTTCGATGTAATTTGTCGAGTCTAGTGAAGTCATTGCACATTCTCCACTTTCCTGAGCTTTCTACGAGGACCACGTTACAAAACCCAATCGAGTATCCGACTTCTTCGATATGTCCCGCTTTCATCAATTTGTCCACCTCTCCGCTATGATAGCATCCTCAATCGTCCAAAGTCTTTCCTCTTTGCCGGATGTGCGACCGTCGGATCCATGTTCAGGTGAACCGCGATCCTCGGGTCTATCCTCGAGATCATCTCAGGCTCCAAGCAAAGATGTCGCGATTGTCACGAAGACATGTGATGAGCTTCATCTCTACTTCCGTGCTCATCTCCGTTCCAATCCGAGTTGTCTTTTTCAAATCTCCTTCGATCAACTGAACCTCTTTCAAGGCTTCATGAGGTTCTATTCTAGCCGTTTTGGAGAACTTCTCTCGGAGCGACCCAATACCAATTTATTCCTTTGGTGGAGTCAGAGCCACGGGAGAGTGGCTTCTGGGACTCCTAGTGACCGAAAGAACGGGTACTGTAGCCCCTCTGGTTGACATGATGTAGCATTCCTGTGCTTCTCTAACGCTGCCCACTTCTTTACCCACGCCATTCGGTTGGGAACTTTACCTCACAGTGTGGGAGAAGTAATTGCTAATTGGTTAAGTCCCAAGGCCTAAGATTACATTATAGTCGGTGTCATTAATCACTACGAAGAGGATTGTCTTTGTCACCCTTGCTTGAAAGGTGCCCATAGAGACTTGTAGTGGTATACTCCCAATGGGACATACTAGAGATCCTCAAGACCTACCAACGGCGTAAACTCCCAAATTGTATTTGCCCCAAATGCATTTGTTCCATGTACCTTTTCGATATGACATTGAAGAACTTCCTCGTCGCACCAAGACTTTGTCGACCTTGTAAGTGGCAATTACCAGAAACAACCAAAGGAACGCTTGGTCCTCGAGATCTCCTCCGCTAGACGCTGGTGGGGGATTTCACCGCCATCGAAGGTGATGGCGTTTGTTTTCAGGTCAAGGAGCATAGGCTCTATCGTTGTTTCTCAAATGTCATGTCCTTTCCCGGCATTTCACTATCTCCTCCAGCTGGTCCTCCCGCAATGGCATTGATAACTCCACTATAGGGGAGGTTTTCCATCTCAACGCCATCAGGGTATTCTTGATATCTTCGGCATGTTGAGGTGGGATCTCCGGTGGCGGCAGAAGATCCCCGGTGGTTCCAACCACGCCCTCCCTTCTTTGCTCATTCTTCCGATGTCCGGAAGGTTCCTCCTCATATATGGGTTCTTTCAACTTTCCGCTTCACCAACCTTTCTATTTCGCCTTCAATCGACGCAATCCTCAGCTGATGACCTTTCGCTTATGAAACCTACAAAGAATCCTTAGAGGATTTGTTCTTTTTGTTCATGGCTTGGCCATTGTATGTCCAAGTCCTTCTCAACGATAGAAGCCAAGATGTCGGATCTCGGCTCATTGAGGTGAGTATACTCAGATCTTCTTCGTGGAGTTCTTTCTCTGAATTCTCTTATCTCTAAATTCTCTTTTGTTCGAACTTTCTCGGCGAGGAGGGGTTCTTGTCACTTGTTCTTTTCCTTTCTTAACTCCTCGCCTATCTGGACATTCTTGTACTCTTCCCCATACAAGACTCCTTCACAAATATCTTCCAAGTATTTCTCAGAGTGATTTATTCATTTGAAAGCTTTCTTCCGAGCTCATCATTATAAGTGTTAGCATACAAGTCGGACCGCTCTTTGATACTATGAGGTTCTACTTGCCGACTTCGCGTTGAAGGCCGAGAAAGGTTCGAGGTCCTCATGCTCCTTCCGGATTATTCTCGCCAGTGCTCAACTCGACTTCTTCCTTTTCTTTGCTTTCTCAAATCTTTTAGGAAAAGTGAAGCAACATCCGTGATAAGATTTGATGGAACCGTTAGTAGTGAGGTCCACTAATCCATTGCTTCCCCAAAGAGTGTCGTGGAGAAATTGAGAGCTTATGTTATCGCTCGTGCCGTTGCTTTCCATCTTACTCTCATACCTAGGTAGCCCCAGTGACAAGTATCTCCAAAATAGTGCTCAAGGTTTGGGATAATGCATTGACGCTTCCTTTCTCTTTCCGATTTCATCGCATGTAGGATTAGAGTTTTAACAATACCTTCTCGTGTGCTTTCACCATCTTGCTCTGTGGTGGCAATTTGTGTTTCCAAGGCCTTTGTTGAGGTAAACCGCTTTCATTGTTAGCTTTTCACCAGTCCTGGGGTTGATGGCTACATCTGGAGGAAGATCTCCGACTGGAACTATCGGGATGCTTTCTGCCACCTGATCTCTTGGTGCTTGATGTTGAGCTCCTCGCCGACTGGTTCCCACTTCATCTACTCGGCACTTCGACTTCTCCTCATTGTTCATGAAGCAGCTCTTCTATTGAGAAGGTTCCTCGATCTTCCGTTGAGCTTGTTCTCCCAAGTTGTTGGATAGGACGGTGCTCATTCCTCGATCGGGCGGGCTTGTCTCTAATTGCCAAAGGTGGAGGGGTCGAGGAGGCCGAGGTTGTTTGATCCAAAGCATCCTTCAATAGTGGTGAGTAAGAGGTCGAATCGGTTCTCATTCATCCCGAACTCAGGGACGAATGATCTCGCCAATTTGAAGGGTAAAGTTTCTTCCTCGAGGAGGACCATGTGTTCAAGCGAGGAACTCCGCCCTTCGCCCCAAGCCACTGGTCTCATCGTGGGTTAGTGGCCCTTTCTCACCGAGGAGAGACTAGTATGGCCATCGCTAGACCATCCATTGCATCTCTTGAGGAACTCTTGCTACCCTATCTCTCCTAGTAAGAGGTCTACCCTTTGTTGTGGAGCGTGCTAACCGCAGAGCGCTGGTTCTTGGACCTTCTTGTTCTGCCATTTCAAGAGAACGGAACTTTTGTAAAGATTCCCACAGGCGCCAAATGTTGGGGTGTAGTTCTCAACTACTTAGAGATTATTCAACTTCATGATGAGGGCCAAGATGAAGAGTCTGTGACAAAGGTAAGAGCCGATGGGTAAGAACCGCCTACTTAGAACTTGGTGAGCACCGCACAATCGACTTGAGTGGGTTAGACCTTTGCTAAGTGTCAAACCGTCGAGACTTTACTCAAGAGTGATCAAGATCAACTCAGATAATACTTGAGAGTGGGCTTGTAAGATGACTTACCCTTTGTTGTGGGAAGTGTGCCCTATTTATATGCTATCATCAAAGTGGAAGGCTTTGCTAGGATCGCGCCAAGTGTAAGGCCCTGCCAGCCACCAAGTCATGTTTTAGCCCATAGCCCAATAATGATGCTTAGCCCATGCCACTTTGGGCTTTTAGGGATAGTTTAGCCATTATTGGAAGAGTTTTAGAGGATGGATGAGGTCCGAGATCCGAGGTTCGAGAGATTGGTCCCACGCATGGTCCGGACCAGATTGGGTTGTCGATGAGAAGTTCTCCCAAGTCCGCCTAACTCCTCCGATTCAGAACTCAAGGTTCGGACCTCTACTCTCCGTGCTCAGATGCTTAGTTGCTTGTGAGATTGTCATGATGGATCCGAGGATCGTCGTGTCGGAGGCCTTAGTCGTTGAGACAAGACTGTTTTAGCACCATGTCTCCTTTCCCGAGAGGCTCGACCAAGGTGGGTCGGATCATGGTTGGTCCGCCGAGAGGTTTTAGTCGGCCTAGTAGGCTTCAGATCCTTTGTCTTTTTTTAAGGTGGGACCATGGTCGGGTCACTGATCGGACCGCTTGCTCGGACTAATGTGTCTTGATCCTTCGATGACTTAGCCTTAGAATTCGATCCAAGGGTCTCTACGACGGATCGACATATTTCCGTATCACAATACTTCCATTTACATTCAATTGCTCAAATTAGTCCAAAGTAACAAAATCCTCAAATATAAAAAATTAGGGTTTACCTTCAATCCAGAGAAATGCGGATGGAATTTGAAATTGACGCATCTGACCTCCTTGATTCACGAGCTTCGAATGAACACGTAAGAATGGACAAAATGGTTGAGATTTGACCGAAATGGCTTTAATAAATGGGAGAAGAATAAGGAAGAAGAAAATGGTGAAAGGAAGCATTCGCTTCCGTAAAAGATCAAACTTTAGCTTAAATAGATCGTCTGTCTATTAGCAACGGATAGTCCTATCCGCTAGATTTTCAGTTTTCTATTTTTTTAAATTTTTTTCATTTTTTATTTATTTTCCCATTTTAGTCAATCTAATATAGCGACGGATAATCTATCCGTCAGCAAGAGCTAACGCATTTCATGACTTTCCGTCGTTAAATAACGACGGATAAGCATATACGCCGTTAAGCTTTATCCGTCGTTAGATCTAGCGACGGATTTTATCCGTCGCCAGAGCTAGCAATTGTCATAACTAGCGACGGATAGAATCCGCCGCCATGTTCCCGCTAGAACAAAGCTTTCAGAGTGGTAGCGACTGATAGATCTATCCGTCAAGATATTTAGCGACGGATAGAATTATCCGTCGCTACATAGCCTGAAAATAAAAAAAAAATAAAAAAAGTTAGCGACGGATAGATCTAGATCTAGATCTATCCGTCGCTAAAAGCCTAAAAAATATAATATATCTCCACCACCACCTCCTTTCCTCCACCACTTCTCCTCCATTTCTCCTCTCCTCCTCCTCCACCACCATCTCCACCACCACCACCTTTCTCCACCCACCACCACCAACCACCACCACCACCAACACCACCACCACCACCATTCCTCCCCCACCTCACCACCGTTTCTCCTCTCCTCCTCCTCCACCACCATCTCCTCCACCACCTCCTTTCCTCCTCCAACCACCACCGCACCACACCCACCGCACCACCATCCACAACCACCGCACCACCACTGCCACCACTGCCACCACCACTGCCACCATCCACCACCACCGCACCACCCACCGCACCACCACTGCCACCACCACCTTTCTCCTCCCACCACACTGCCTGCATTTAATACAAATTGAATATTTAATTAATCCGCATTTAATACGGATTTTATTTTTTTAAAATAGAATGGGCTACGATAGATTCATCCGTCAAGCGGGGCATTTGATAGATTCTATCCGTCGCCAATAATCAGATTTAAATGAAAATAAAAAAAGGTCAAAAATGATAATTCGTCAAATTGTCACGAATCGACCACACCTCCAAGCTGCTTGGAATTCACATCGCTCGATCCGTCGCCAGAAGCGACGGATAGTTAGTCTCAGAAGCGACGGTCTATCCGCCGCTATCACCGTGTTTTTGAAGTGTTCAAATTGTAATTATACTTTATTTCATTGATCTACTAAACGTCGCCTTAAAAAGAAATAAATAAAAATGTTGAAAATAACTCAATCGATAAATTTTCTTATTTTCCTCGTACAAAAGATTAGGTGTGTAAATAAATGGTAAAATAATAATAATAATAATAATAATAATAATAATAATAATAATAATAATAATAATAACAACAACAACAACAACAACAACAATAACAACAACAACAACAACAACAACAACAATAATAATAATATGAATTTAATGAACTGAACTGAATGAGTTTTCAGTTGAAGAGAACAGGGCCTAAGTAGTATAAGATAGGGTGCGTATTTCAAGACAAATTCAATACATCCTTAATCCTAAGAACCAACGCTAATGGCCAACCCTTATCCATGGCAACCGTAATCCAAATGACAACACCACTAAAACTAATTACAATAATTAATTCAAACAATAACTATCAAGAAAATGACACATTTTTAATTATACTAATAACAATCATCTTTAAAAGTTAGTAATCAATTATACACACAAGGACCCAAGAAAATGATCAAGGTAAGTCAAGATCATCATAATACTTATCTCAAATTTTATTCGTAAGGGAAATAATCCCACAAAGGAAAACAAAAAAGCCACCCAACTTAAGCAAATACCTAACCCAAAGCTTGAATCTCTCTAGATTTCAACAATAAACAATATTCTCTTCATAACAAGCACACACTTCCATTCAAGACAAAACAAAATATCAGAAAGTTCTATGCTTTTGTTCCATTTGTTATTTATTTTGAAGATGGTTCAAAGAAAGGTCACAGACAAGCTTGGTATCCAAGTCAACACCTTTCCATGAACCATAAACCGCCTTTCAAAGAAGAAAACGTTAAGAAAGGAGGCATGGACTTGAAGAAGAAGATGATGAAGAAATCAGATCGATCAAGCATCCCGAGGCGGATGGCTCACGGAAACAAAGATGTCAAAATACCTGAAAACCACCCACGAGACGATCACGATATCAATTACATGAAGGGCACAAGTAGCTCGATGCAAGAAAGGAGAAACTTCGTGAGTGCAAAACTCCTCAAACTAGTCCCGATAATTCTTCTTACGCAGTAAAAGCTCAAGCCCCGAGAAACTTGGGTCAGCTTCGATAAAAGGCTAAAAGTTTAGCTAGGATGACTAGTTTGAAACCGACTAGTACTCATAGCTTTAAACCGTGAGAGTTACTACCAAAAATGTTCATCGTTGCTTTATGCGAGAATATAGATGTACAGAGAGCAACATGTTCTTCAACGTTGAAAGATTGTAAGTTTCCGACTTACCTCACGCTTAGTCTAGGAGGGATGAATCAAGGGACCTCTCGCCATGAAAGTATGTCCTTACATCGCATCGCTCATTTCAACGGCATCGCCACGCCGCTTTGCCACCATTGAAGACGCTCTTTCAAGCAAAGAGGCGGATGATCAAGACTCAGAGGAGTGTTAAACTAGATGCCCTGCCGAGGAACAAGACCGCTAATCACCGACGGAGTAGTCCAATTGTTACTCCTTCGACTCAAGAAGAGGTGAATGATTTCTTTGTTGAAATCTATGCTCCCAAGGAAGATGATAACGCCATCGCTCCAATGGTTGAAGGTGCAAACAGAGCCGAAATCACAAAACTCAAGAAGATCAGAGGACATCATGGAACCAAGTACGTAGGCGCAAATGTAGTTTCGAGATGGATTCAAGCTTTGATACGGAGTGGGAGATGTGTCATGGCTCATGGTGTATCTTGATGACGATGATGATGAATACTCATCAAGCAGAGAAACATCGATCTGTATGGGTATGCTCGAGGGATGCCAGGAGGATGACAACTTG
>JAIFAC010000439.1:0-102714 GCA_026545765.1 Plantago major
ACAAGTCATGGTGAAAATTTGCATGCTGTCTCAAAATAAATTCCTGCTTTTCGTAAGTATTTTTTATTTCTTAAACTCTATAAAACTATAAAACAATTATTCTGAAAAGGCATGAATTAAGAAATTACAATGCGATTTCAATTTTGCAAAAATGTCCGATGTTTTTTTCTTTTTTTATGGTCTAATTAAACTTGCATTAAAAAGTAAAATAGTTACAAACCATTGCTAGTAAAAAGAGTTAAATTACATGATCCAGTGGGACAAGTGTCCCTAATAAAGTCGTAAGCAGTTTATGATCGATGGCCAAATTCGGTGCTCCAATGGGAGCACTATGGTCGCTCGAAAGATATTATCCAATTCACTGCCCAAGGTCAAATTGAGGGCGCCTTCCATTTTTTTTGTCACACTTCTTTGATATTTTTTACTTTTATTTTCATTTAATTATAATTCATAAAATATAAAAATACAAAGTTACAAGCGATTTTCATGATTTTCGCCTTCTAAATAGAGACCACTCGACTATATTTCGATTATTTTAAATTTTACGGCTTTAAAACTCAGAATTAAAATATATTTTTATAACCATCATTAATTTTAACTTAAACACTTTATATATGTTACAAGTTAAAAAAAAATATAAAAATACGAAAAATAATAAAATACTATTCACTATCGTCCCATCACCTGCCGATGCTTTTTTTCTCGAAGTATTATGAATCAAATTGCCGTCATTTAATCGCGATTATTCACTACCGTCATGACGACCTATCGGGAGTGGCTATGAACTAGAACCACTAGGACCTCTAGGATTTCCAAAAGAGCGTCTGCTTGCTTCAGATTATCCTCGACAGTTAAAATAGAAAAAAAATTTACACTTAAACCTTTAGGTCCACTTTGAATTTGCACTAAATTTTTTTTACACTTTGCACCAAAACCTTTCAAAAATTTCTAACACAAAAGTCGACGGTTTTAAGTCCGCTAAAATTTTCAATTGCACCAAAACCTTTACAAAAACTTCTCGCACTGCCAAAGCTTTTCTTATAACGCCACCATACTTATTGTTCAATCAGCTATGATACTTTAAATAGTTATTTTTACACAGAACGGTCTCATTGACTCATTGTAGATGTAATTGCATTTTTTATTAAAGGGCTATTGCTCGAGGTAAAGGATGTTATTTGTTTTTTTTTTTCATTTGTGCATGTAACATTTTTTCGTCAGTACATGCATATGCATGTAATTGCTGTATCAAAGAAATTAAAATCGCTTAGTTTTAGTAAGATTATCTACTCTTTCTTCCTCCACGATCCCTCGATCATGGTCATCATAAATACACCAGTTGGTGTAGCTAGCCCTTTAACTCGCTTTTATCGTAGGGTGGTTTGGACTATATGTTCATGCTACCTATCAAATATATATTATGTGCAATATTATACTAGTACTACTAATAGTTAACAAATATGATAGTTGATGATAATAATTTTCGATTATTCAATAATTTACTTTTATCTATGTAAAAGTTGTTGATAATTATATTTAAGAGAGACATTTTTCCCGCAAGAGTAGTTTTGAAGATGTTAATGATAGTGACTTCATGAGATATACGAGAACAAAAATTAAGAGACTATTCATTGGTAATTCCGATCGTTATCATCGTGTTTCGAACTTTGAAGCACCAACTTGTTTTGATAGGCTCTAATTTTTGTCATAAATACGCTTTTTACTTTTTAATAACAAAATGCTAGAAAATGTGTTTGAAATTTAATTTTTAGTCAGAAATGGTGGTTTCAAAATAAAGAACCTGTAAAGTTAGTAGAGACAACTAATCCGTATTAAGAGGAAGTATATATGCTATACCATATAAGAGTTGGATGAATGTATACTAATTAAATATAATGATTCATTTCTCAAGAGACGATTGTAGACTAAATATATAATTCATTTATTAATTAACTTTGTAAATATATGATTAATTTGAACTTGCTAGCTACACCTTCACTCTTTTTATTTATGATGAACATGATTAAGGGATGCGGAGAACTAGGTGATCTTAGTAAACCTAGACGATTTTAGTATCTTACTATACATGTTTAATTACATGCATGTACAAACGTAAAAAGTTACATTCACAAATAGAAAAAACACATACGACTCATACTTACCTCATATGGCAAACCCTTCGACAAAAACTACAATCACACCCGCATGTCATGTCAATGGCACTCATATCGCTAAAAAAATCATTTAAAGCATCAAGCAAACCGAATAATAAGTATGGACTAACATTATGTAAGAAAAGGTTTCAAAGAATGGAAACAGAAGTTTTTGTTTAACTTTTGCAATTTGAAAATTTCGCTAATCGGACACTAAACACCGCCCAACTTTGTGGTTAGAAGAAAAAATTTGAAAGTTTTTTGCATAGTGTTAAAAAAAGTTTTAGTGTAAATTCAAAGGACTAAAAGGTTCAAGTAAAAAAAAAAAAAATCAATTTAAAATATGAGTACAAAAGTTGAGGTCGAAAAGTAGAAACTAAAAGCCAGCATGCAGTACATTGAAAATTGATCGCACAAGGGTAGGAAATGCAAATATCCATTAATAAAGTATTATTATGTAAAGTTTTATTACAAAAGAAGGCAACGCGAAAAATCGTCGCCGTTAAATAGGGGTAAAACGTAATAGCGTAGCGTGGTGTCGAAGCAGGCAGATCAGACCGTACATTAGTGAATATAATCGTGGCTGTTGGATGATATATGGCCATGGAGATTCATTGTACTGATTCTGTGTCTGTGGACCAAACCACACCGACATAAATCAAAACAAAGCTCATGTGTTACACTCTTACCGTTTCACTTTAAACATCTCAAGTTCGGTGTTCCATAGAAATAAAAATTTAGGAATTTTTTATCTGGTTTTATGAAATTTAGTTTGTACCATTTTCAAAGAATAGAATTCTACGCAATCCACTCGCTTTTACAGCCAAAGACTTTCTCGTGATTCCTCAGAACCCTCATAATTCTATACCTCAACAAATATTTCAAATTAATTTTATTTTCACATTTCTTTTAAATTTAATTTTTCATTTTCTTTTCTCTTTTTCTTTTAAATTTTATTCTTTAATTTATTTTAAATATCGTTAATCAATTATAATAAAATCACATTAACTTTTTTTAAATACATTACTTGAAAATAAAAATTACATTACTTAAAAAATCACAACACTTGAAATTGAAAATTACAACAATTAAGCTACTATACGCAAAACCTCATATCATATCCGATAAACTCACACGCTTCCTTATACTATATAACGTATGAAAATAATCAATAATACTTTAAATTGCAAAAAAATTACATTACTTGAAATAAAATTATAATACTTAAAAGATAAAGGAAAACAAAAACAACATGAAACAAAAATCAAACAAAAAACAAGAGAAAACATCCTGCAAAAGATAAAGAGAAAATAAAAAACAAAACAAATTCACAAATTTTAAAACTAATCAAAATATCGCTTAAACTCACGAGATCGAGCTCAAATTTGGGTATTTAGTCCCAAAACCCAAACTTGCTAACTGTTGGGAGTTGCAATAGAGTTGCAACATCATTTTCAACCTCAATTTGGACCCAGAGATGGTCTTAGCCAAACAACTCTTGCAATTAAAATCCAGGTAATTAACACGTCCTGCATTTCTGTTCTTCTTTTCTCTTATACGAATTCCAATCTCGACCAATTTCATCATTCAAAAGTTCTATGAGTTTAAAATTTTGGTGGGTAGCTCGACCAATTTCATCATTCAAAAGTTCTATGAGTTTAAAATTTTGGTGGTAGATAGTGTATATGATCGTAAATATTACAATAAATAAATTCACGATTAAAACAAGAATGACGCCTCTCATGAAAGATGACTTAGATAATTTATCAAGACCGCCTATATTACCATAAATAGTAATGATTTTAAACGAAATGTAACCGAAATAAATATATATTGTGACACTCAAATTTCGAGCTCGACTCAGTAAACAAAAACATGTAAAAAATGGGCTCGAGCTCGACTCGAAAAACAAATGAACATTTTTTAGCCTTATCTATTGAAAATATTGAAAATAAATATAAAAAATATAAATTTATTAAAATAATAGATAAACGAAGATAATACGTTTTTCGAAATGCCAAGTGTAATCTCATTCTAGAGTCTCACTTGGTAATAGTTTAAAACATTAAATTCAATCAAACTGTGTTTAAAGAGCAAATCAACCGACTTTCAACCCCATGAGTTCGACATTCAACTGGGCACATTGCCAGGTTTCACAACATAGGCCTACAGAAAAATGAAACGTATAAACCAATGAGCCAAGAGAAACGAAAAATATACAAACATTTCCTGAGCATGTACCTTATGATATTTACAAATTCTATATGTTAGTAATACTATAATTATATGTATTCTACGTACCTACCTATGTATCGATTTTCAGTTATAATTATATACATTCTACCCTACCTATGTATCTCTGAGTCTCTATATACAGTTGAAGACTGATGGAGGATGCTCATGCTATCTACCTTGCCTGTGTTTCTGTCCGATGGTGCAACTTTTCAAGAACCTTTGCTGCTGCAAGAAAATTCATAATGAGTGAATTTGTTCTAAATTTTAAAGGATACACCATCGACCAGTTCTAGATTCGTCCCAGGCACCAAAGAAATATATACTACTCATAAACTACAGTAATGACTCGCAATGGGCACATTTGGGATAAAATACAATGATATGAGTATACAGGAGCAGAGACATACGACATCGACTACCAGTCAAAAGTCCTCTCCTAATAGTAGTACCAGACAAAATACTCTACACTGAACGCCATAAACTATAATTGTAACAGTTTTATGAGTTATATAAAAACACTAAACGAAGAAAATGGGAAGATAGTGAATCATCCAGAGTCCTGTCTGTATGCATGAACATACATTTATTGTAGAATTAACCAGTTTAAGTTTATCTAGAACGTGATGGCATTGAAAAGGATACTCACAGTCATTTGTGCTTCAGAAGTCTGTATACTTTGACTACCATTTTCGGCAAGACGTCTTCTGGCAGTAGCGCGTGACAATTTTTCAAAGAAGTCCTTGAGATGATTATAGATGCTGGCAAAGCAATAAATACAAAGTCAATATGGCATGTTATATGATAGCATGAATATCCAAATTAGTCACGAGACAAGTGACAGTTCAGAGATAGCAGGTTTAAAAGAAGTTTACTACTATTAACTACCAAGAACAGGACCAACTAAATGTGCCTAACCAAATCTGAATTCAATTAACTGCTTCTTGACTCAGTGCAACAGACTATTTAATGATACGCTGTAAAGTTTTCAACCTCCTCTCTCACACCTGTCATTCTAGTTGTGGCTTAAGTATACAATTTTCCTCACTAGTCTGAAAATAATAATCTTGCATTACTAAGCTAATGAAAGTAGAGTAGCAATATTAATTGGGGACCTGGGGCTCCTGGAGTGTTTGATTGAAATCGGTATTAAAATATTAAGATGTGTATTGATCCTGTTTGAGTTTATTGGTCAGAGTAATATTAAATTATCGAATTAAAGGATCAATTAAATGTGGAAACTACAGAAAGTAGCATGAGAATTGTGGGTAATGTAAATTACCAGAGTGGAGAAAAAGTGCCAAGTTATGAATAATTCAAATTTAAACGGATGGAGCTAAACTTATTTTGATACAAAACTAGAAAGTACAAGAAATCAAAATGAAACATATTTGTTGATCACTCATGAATGGTTGTTAGAGATAATTATTGTACTGACATAAACCGATGGGGTTCAAAACGACTCCTATGTGCAATACTCAACCAGATACAAAAAATTATCCTAGCAAGAACATTAGAAACAAAACCACATTTAATGTACACTAGTGGGTCTGTAAACATGCACCACCTAAACCCCACGTGTTAGTCATAATTGTCCCTAATATTTAGAAAAAATACTAATCTTTCATGACAATTCTAAATTCTGATTTTTACAAGACTTACTTTTTTTGCTCCTCTTAACCCAATTTAATACAATGTTCAACTGCTCGCCCAGTATTTTTTCATGAATAAAACTAAACCTTTCTGATATCTCCGTATGTATGCAAATACCCATAAAAGAAAGTCTCATATAAAAAAAAAAAAAGAAGATCATAACAAAGGGACTTTATATGTTTCTGATAAAAAGCAAGCATAAGGTAACAAGTAGGAGAACCCATCTGCAAGAGATTTGTAAGGAAAACTCAAACAAATACATGGGGTGATGTTGATTACATTTTCCTTGTGTCTCGAGATACTGTTGAGGGCTCAGCAGACCATCCAATAGAAGTTTCTCAAAGAATGCTCTTCATTAGCAATTAGACTTAAGCTACATGCAGTGCATAACACTTTCAGTATCTCACCACAAATTTTATGACATGGTACTAGGAGTGTCTATTCACGCACACCTGCCCTATTTCATGAACTACCCACTGTAAGTATTTATAGTTTTTTTTTACTCTATCAATATAATTGAAGGAATTGTCCAGAACCATCAGAGACCACATTTATTCAAGCTTCTCTCATTTGCATTAAACATTTTCACCATATATGGGAATTATCTTGTACTTGGTGTAAACATAGAAGTTATTCCATGCAGTTTAACATCTTGCATGAACATCCCGGAACGGGAAATTTTTCAAACAAAAAAACAGGATGAAATTCGAAAAGCTATGCAATAACTACTAGAAAGTAAGAGAAGATAACTGAACGCAAAAGAATTCAACTGTACCTTAGGCGATGTCTGTTGCAGGCACTAAAGAATGCAACAAAACCATTGAGAATACTTTTCAGCTACCTAAAAATCTGATGAGAAAAAACATGTGTGAGTGTGGAATTGCAAATCCAACTTATGTAGCAGGAGAAGTTTCAAATTACCTGGGAGAAAAGGTCATTCCAGAGAGAGCGCCACACTGAAACTTCATATGAGCTTACTGTTGACTCAACATTTCTACTGAACTGAAAGATGCTGCTTGCCAACACCACCACGTCTCGAACCGCATCATATAAAAACGCACAAAAGGAAGCCAAAACACTTAAAAACCCAAGAACCAGTCGGAATGGAGCAAAAATAATCTCCCCCAACATCCAGACTACAGGATATATAAAGAATATAGCTGCAACAAACACCAGAAAGGAAATTAAAGGTTAATACCTGTTTGAACTAACTTGGAACAAAGGAAGGATAACCATTATACTTGTGCAAACCAGAGGCATTTACTTACCTAGTTTCCAGAGAACCAATAAGATATACCAAAATGGAAGCAATAAAATTTCTGCAATGTCCCCAACCATCGTAAGAGAAGACTCAACCACCATCCAGGTAACTGAAAATATACTATCTACTAGTTGTATACACATATTCCAAATAGGAAGTAAGAAATCCAATAACAAGGCAAGAGGCCTTGCCAGTGGTTCAATAAAAACTGAAACACATGAACGAATAGTCCGTGTCGCCATGAGAAACCACTTGATGGCCTTTTGAGAATTTTGAAGAAATAACATCGATCCCAAATACCTAAATCTTGAAACCATTTCCCATGTTTCTATCCAATCAAAGAGAGGCCCAAATAGTAGATGCTGTGGCTTTTAGAAGAGGTACATTTTGTACAAGTCATAGAATCCAATAACGACAGTCACAATTGAGATGAGGACATATAACACTCTTGCCAGAGGACACATCCATGGGCGGTAAAGATGACAAAACCCCGGGTACGATTGAAGAAAAATAACCCAAGATGGAAGTCCAGCTTCAAGTAATGTAAGTAACCGCAGATCAGACATAATAATGTCTTTTAGTTTGAAAGGGAGGTCATGATCGTTGAATCAAATAAGATCAAAACATCCCTGTAGAGAGTAGGCTTAGGTGTCTCACATAGTCACTTTGATCAGAGTTCTGAGAAAGTATCTCAGTAGCTTCCGAGTCTTCTTCTCCAGAATGGATAGCAATCTCCGAATCACAATAAGAGGATCTTGTCACTTTCCTTCTTTTGTAAGGACCAACAAGAGGTGGTGTATGAAATCCACTAGTTCTATTTTCCATGGCTGTTGGGTAAACAGTGAAACTGGTACTTGAAGAGCAGGGAGATTCATCCCCACTAGACATACTATCATGGCTAATGTCATCAACGTCTTCAACCATGCATGAAGGAAAATTTTCTTGAGCATCATAAAAAACCTCCCCTGCAACAGCACCAAGTTCAGTAATTGTATTAAAAAGAAAATCATTGAAAGCTAAAGGAGCACAGAGCAGCTTCCCAGCTCTTAAAAGGACTCAGCTGACATTTGTTTGAAAACGACTCACCGTGAGAGGAAAAATTTCATGCAGCACAACTAACAGCATTGCTCAATGCTAATTGTTTATTTGACTTCTTTTATGCAAGGGTTGTGCCACTGTTGGATAAATGCAATCCGGATGAATTCTTCTACTTTTGGAGGGTTTGGGACCTAACCCTACCTGGTTTGATGAATGGCAGAAACTCATATTGTAAATTGAGCAAGTGAAATTGTGACTGCATAGATGAGAACAGCGCAAAATGACTTGAATGCCGCTACTTTCTCCACTTCGCTTATATAGTATTTTATTGTTTGTTCACATCTTCTAATAAACCTTAATCTTCACATCCCTCTTTAGATAGATTCTTACAAGTCTGTATTAACATCTCAAGTTTCTGTCTTGAGAAATAAGTACACAAACTGTTCAGTTGTTTAATTTGGATACTAATGAAAGCTTTGATCCATACAGGATATGGACAGTAGAGTACACTTGTTTTTTCACATTTGCATTCATGCTGAGACACCCAAAATCTGTTTGTATACATGATTGCAAATAGATGCTCTAAACATTTCAAGACCATTTTTAAAGGCAGTGGAATCAACACCAATCAAATTTAAGATAACCTTCTTCGTCACAAGATTGGGCAAGAGCGCACACAGGGAAAATGATAAATTGTTTAGAAAAACAAGTACCATGCCATACCTAATGTATCTATCAAATGTTCTCTCAACAGAAACTGCTCGTGGAGTGTTCCTGGGAACCATGAAGAAATGCATCTGACAGCTTGTGCTACACTATCAAATTCCCACCTTCTCATTGATTTAGCTTCCGTTGCAAGTGATGTATCAGTCTGCAGGATGGTAAAAAGATTTGAAGATGTGAAACCCAGTCTTCAACCCTTTAAAGTACAGCACATAAATGAATCTAGGATCAGTGTATACCTGAAGCTCATTCAGATAGTTAATACCACGCACATCACTCCATGCAACCTCAAAAACTATAAAGCCATATAAAGTTTTATGCAGCTTGCTGTTCGCAATCAAAGAGTTCCTAAGCTTCTACAGGTAGCAACGCTCCTCCGTGACAACGACACTGCATCAACCAATGAGAACCATTTTCTCAAATTTTCTGAGTTGCCTGGTTTTGATGAAGAAACCTGCAATTCTGAAAGTTCACTTATCATCTTCCTTGCCTTCTTCCCTTTACTGTTAGCAAAGGGGGACAACCTGGACTGTGCAATTTCCAGAAAATAAATTAAATACTTTAAGATGTGAAGATTCAAAACAATATATAATCTACGTTCTAGAACTGATCTTGAGGATGGAATTTATGCAACCTTGGTGACCATCAACTGCCACAAGTGTGTAGGCCGTGATACAAGATCGTCCAGCCATGGCCTATTGTCAACCAAGATGTATAACTTGCTACTTTCAGAGGCCAGAAATAGGCTGAGGTGTGAAAGATATGACTGAAGGTCTCTGTAAGTGTATCACCATAAGAAAGTTAAATAATGTAAATAGATATACGAAACATCCTGTATGAACAAAATCCTCCTCTAAAGAGAGACCAGAATAAGGGAAAACTATATCAGATAAATGATACTAATATACTCAAGAAACGGGCAAATTAGAATTGTTCACAATACCAACGCAGTCACATCAGTCAAATTTCAACCATGTTTCTATATTCCTACCCATTCACAGACCAACAACGGAAAGATTGTCATATGATAAGGAAGCTTCTTTTCAACTGAATAGCCTATACAGGAACTAAAGTAGGGGGTTGTAATTAGAGGATGCACAAATCAATTTTTTTTTCTTTTGAAATAACATGTAATCATAGAAAAGAGAGAAGTAAAAAAAAGATAGACCCCTCCAATTTTTATTCACGTCAGCTTACATTAGCTTACTATTTTTACAGAAAAGTAAGCCACATAGAAACCAGATGAAAAGATGAGACTATCAGCGTGAAGTCTTCTAGATGAACCCTAGGGAATAGGGATTACAGAAAGATAAACCAGAATAAGATCCAGATCAATTAGATAACATCACATGAAAGTGGCCTCCTACTGCAGTCCAAAAGTCTATGGAAATTAATCCCCCTCTCGTAAAATTTCGAACATTAATTATAAATTATTCCCATTCCCCCCCCCCCCCCCCAATCAAGGAAAAAATAAAATCTGATTCTGCAATCATTTACCTGCTTGTCCACTCTAAACAATTATTTCCAAAATCCAATGTGATCTGAGCTAATGAATACTATAACAAGCCAGGCAGTATGAATTTAAGATTGTGTAATCAGAATAAGCATCTAGGAACAATCTAACCGTCTACAATCACATTATAAGCTGCTAAAAGCGAAACAAATTCCATCAATCTCAGTTGCAACAACAATAATCTCGAAACACCAAAGACCGAAAACCGAATAATCGAATGTAACACAAAATTACTTACCCAATTTGCAGACTAGTCAGAGGAAACACGTCTCCGTTCGCCATGACCTGCTAACACAAACAACTCAAAAACCGAACAAAACAGGCTAAAATTCATCACAATTCCAAAAAAAAAAAAACAGACCTTAATGAACAGAGGAGAGCTGAGGTAAGCAGTCAAAAACAGCGGTGAACTTCATGAAACGGAAACAGAGGCAGATGAAATATGATTCTTCTGCACGAGTGTCGAGAATCGAAAGTTTAGATTAGTATGAATTGAATTGAAGGTTGGGTGTGTCATTGGCATTAAAGAAGGCCTGCAGAATCCGACATTAATGTCGAGTGTGTACGTGAGGTGAAGAGAAGAGAAGAGAATTGAATTGAAATTGCACTGAATTGAAGTTGATTTTGTGTTGTGATTTGGGAAATAGGGGATGGGTGTAGGAGGTTACGTGTTGGAGTGAATTCACAGACACGTTGACTGTGTGCGCCAGCGTGTGAGTGAGAGGAGAGAGAGATTCGCCATTGCTAACGACTCTAACTCATGCAATTTGGTCCGGTTCATCATCAACCGGGATGTGTTAACTTTGTGCCTGTTTTCCAACAAAACTCATTCAGCCTTTCGCTTAATTATATTTTACGCTATATAATCAATTCAATTCAATTTCGGGCCTACCAATATAATGTAGCCTTAATCACTCTTCATCACAACTAAAAACCAAATTCTAGTTGGTATAGTACTATGTTTTCTTTATTTGAAAATTAATTAATTTCAGTTCAGATTCATTCGATTCAATTCTATTTTGTTCTGTTCTATTCTGTTCTGCTCAGTTGTTTTTATACTACAAATAAATTCAATTCCGTTCCGTTCCATTCGGTTCAGTTCAGATTAGTTTAGTTCAAACTTATCTTGTCTTAATTTTATCACTCTTCATCACAAAAACCAAATTCCACTTGGTACTCATAAATGGAAAAATTGTTATATTGACCGGTAATATTAGACCTAATAGTTGGTACTCAAATGAAAAAATCTTATATCGAATTTGCTCTATTAGACCTTATAGTTGAAAAAATAAAAAGAATTATTTTATATTAAATTAAATTATTTTCCAAGTGATGTGTATCATCGGATTCAGTCCTCAATCATTATTTATTTAGGAAGAAAATCTAGTGTGTTGTAAAAAAACGAATTTTACTACTAAGGCATGATACCGTGACATATGTAAAGACCTTATTTAGCCAAGCGGAACTATTCTATCGGTTTAGGGACTCAACATGCTCACTCACCTCGAACGTACACCGTTAGTGAGGCCAAACCACATTCAATAGCTCTTATGAGGCCAAACCTCTAAAGCGTTGAATCTCATCCCAGCTTGACACACAAGTCGAGCAAAAAGATATAACCCTTCCCCATCTTCTTACCTGTAAGGAAAGGACTCCAACGTTAATCAAGACGAGCTAGCTAGCACGGATTTTTTGCATCATCACATTGATGTTGCCTGTGTCGATTCAAGGTCAAGTTTAATTAATTGGTTGTTCGTTCGGCTCAACTCATTAAAGAACAAGACTAGCTATAACAAACTCGATTAATCTGTAACGAACTCGAACTTGAACTCGGAATATAAATTGTGTCTAAGAATATTACAAACCAAATAAAAATCACATATTATAGTTAATTAAAAATAAATAGTTGTATATAATCGAGTTTGAGTTGGCTCCTTATCTCAATGGACATCAAATAAAAATCAAACTCGACTAAATTATCTTATTGAGCCATTCGAGTTTCAAGTAGTCGAATTGAACCAACTCTCTTGGTTTATTTGTTTATGAAGTTATCTTAGAAGAAATTGGAATAATGCGTAAAAAACCGTTTGGGTTCCATTATTCAGTTTGATTAGAAATGGCATGCGTTTGTTTGCATTACCTGAGATGCAAAATCCACATGGAATTGCATGTAGGCGTTGTTGAGCTGTTGGATAAGTTTCATTGCCATGTTGGCCATGTGCCCATGTGAACTTTATTATTTTTCATTTTGTCTGAAGTCTTTTCATAGTTGAATCATACAAATAATAATCATGGTTATGGGTTGATTAAATGGGAAAAAAATTTAAAATATACCACATAGACACATTCATTTTATATACTACACAATACGATTTTTCAGATACTAGACATAATTGGTATACGTCCGTAAGATATACTCTGATTATTATTTGCTCGGATTTGGTGATTGTATTACACGCTCCGGGAGTATTTCACACGCTCGACACAATGGTATGTGTTGATACGGATATATGTCCAATCCAAGGCATCACCATGTAGCGTGTCTAAAGTTTATCAAGGCCAAAATAGCCAATTTAGTACTTGTCCGACCTTGGCTAGTCTGCCTTAAGGACAACCTTCCGGGTCAACCAATACGCTCAAGTCAATACACCTTTTCAGCTGGTCCGACCTAGCTAGGTGCACGACTTCTGAACCTGACAAGAGGTCACATGGTCTCACCAAGTACCACACCGCCCCTAGATGCCAAACGGACCGGACGAGATAAACTCGACGCCACCTTAACAATAAGACCAAACGATACATCGAACCACCAAGATACTTCCGAGCAGTTAGTATCTCTGACCATCGAGCTACCTAGGAATGTACTAACTCAACAGAGTCTGATCATTCTAAAAGGTCTCACACGACCCATCAACGGAATAGTACTGAGGGGTAAAAGGACCAATCTACCCTCCATGGCCCATCTAATGGTGTCGACTTCACATACTATCGGGCCATGGCAAGGAGCATTGTGTCCAAATCCTGAACATACACTAATTGGCATCATCTTAAGAACCACTCCATAAGTACATGATAACTATAAATATAGCACAAGGTCCAATACCTTAAGGTAAGTCTCATGTGATAAAGTTTTTGATATCATAACTTCCCTCATAACTACTACATCGAGCTTTTCTCTCTCTCGAAAAGTCTCTTCCTGCTTCGACATCTAGCAATCGGTTACCCATCTACCCCCCTAGTCTTTTCAGTGCTCGATCGACCAAGTCATCGTGCCTGACATCAAGTCGAGGCGGTCTTAGATTATGGACTTGTAGTAGTTTAGTTAGTGTTCGAGGCTCAACCCTCAACATTTGGCGCCAGATGTGGGAATCCTTACAAAGGTTCCGTGTTTTAAGCCGAATGCGGCAAGGATTTAGATGGACAAGACGACCAAAGGCCGCATCTAACTCCACCTCCACGCCTCATGGACGCCCGCATAACAGAGGACTGAGGGCTATCAGAGCGTAGGAACGCTGAGGGAAGAAGATACCCGAGCGATGGTCACACAGCAAGCCCATCCTCCGATGAAGGAAGAGACGTTCCGTCCAGGGGAGTCCGTAATGTCCCAGAGAATGTTGTACCTGAAAATCACGGAGAAGAGGCTGCTCAAGTTCCTCCGGCAGGGACACAAGGTCCTCCTCCAGGTCAACACTTCACCATGCCAGATGGTCGTATAGTCCGCACTAGTGACTTCGGATTAAGTGAGAATCAATTTGGTCGACTGCTTACGATAATCCAAGGTTGTCTTGGGTCTAACAATGTCCAAACCCAACAAGTCACTCCTCCAAAGCTAATCCGGCAAGCAGAGCTCATTTATCAAGGAACGAACAACGTCCGATCCAGCAGAGGTTGGGGAATCAGCTACCATAGGAGGATTTACGGAATCTCCTAGACAGGAGAGCCTCTGCTTCCCAGGTTCGACGAGAAGGAAGTCCAAATGGGCAGAGAGCATATCAGGAAGACGAAAACAGGCAACCTAGAGCTCTGCAACAGATACCTCCGCGGGCTAGAGATCACGTAGCGGAAACCATTCCTCTGGTCCACTTAGATGAACTTCCCGCGGATGTAGCAGTTCATCCAAGGAAGGGAGAGATGATGAATGCGGAAGAAATCTATGCACAACAAAATGCCTTGGAAGCTCAGATTCTCAATCTCGGACGTCTAGTGAAAGATCATGAGCAGATATCTACTAGTGCACCAAATCCTTTGTGTGATGATATCATGAAAGAAAAGGAAAGAAACAAGAACTTGGATCAAGTGATTTTAACTTGAATACTATTACGAGATACTTGTCATGTGGGCCACTCGACAAGGTACAATAGTAGTGTCGGATTCCAAAGGGATGAGTGATAATACAAAAGCTCTCACTTTCTCATCCACTCTCTTCTAATAGCCATGGATTGGTACATCGATTGCCAAACAAGTCAAGAAGATCCTATGCGACCTCTCTTCCAAGTTCCCGAGACGATTTAGAAAATCAAAAGAAGGAAACAGATGGAGCACCGGCGGTTATACAAAGAGAACAGAGGATCTTAGGATTCTTTCCTATATCACTTCAATGCGGTCCTCCGAGTCGAGTCTCACAAGATAAATAACGGGTCCGTCACCTGTATGCTAATACTTACAACACAGAACTCCGCAGGAAACTCTCCAGCCAGGAAGTGAGAGGTGAAAAGCATTTGGATGATATTTGTGAAGAGGTAATGTACGGGAGGAATATCGAAGGAATGTTCCAGTGAGAGCTGGATCCAAGAAAGGAAAGGAGCCGTTAAAGCAAGAACAACGCCATGGAATGTTTGATCCAAAGAAGGAATACAAAGATAAAGGTTTCAACAGGGAAAGGAGTCCGCCAAGAAGATATGCGGATTATACCTGTCTCAATAGACCAAGATCCGACATCTTGGCCACCATTATTGAGAAAAGTCGATGCTCAATGGACAAATCCATCTTACAATAACCGGAAGAACAAGAATGCAAAAGGGTATTGCAAGTTTCACAAGAGCCGTGGCCATGAGACGGACGATTGCATTCAACTGAAAACTGAGGTTGAGCACTTAATAAGAGAGGGAAAGTTGAAGGAGAACGTCTATACGGACGAACCTTCAGGCATAGGACGGAACGGGAAGGAAAGATGTAATGGTAATCGCAACCATGTCCGTTATCCTTGCCTCCTCCGCCAACCAATCATCCATCTCGGACAGATCATCACCAATACAAGTATGATGATGATATGGAAATGGAGAATCTTCCATACATCGGAGTGATCAACACCATAGCAGGAGGAGCAACTGGTGGCGATAGCAGGAACGCAAGAGAACAGACGGCTCAGAATCTGCGGAACAATGATAGATCCTACGCTGCTCCGGTGATTCGCGGAACCAACACTATCCTTTGATGACAACGAGATTCCTCCTCCTACAGCAGGAGGCGAGGACATAGATGATCTGGATGTTCCACTGGTGGTTTCCTTAGTCATAGCAACTTATCAAGTGAACAAGATCCTGGTAGATACAGGAAGTTCCTCGAACATCATTGACAAAAGAACAATCGATCAGATGAATCTGGGAAGAATTCGATATGAGAGAGTCAATACCTCCATATTAGGGTTCGGAGGAGGAACTGTCCATCCTTTAGGAAGCATCATGCTTCATGTATCGTTGGGAACACATCCCACGAGAGTGACACAGCTAGTTCGTTTTGTAGTGGTGGATCGGACATTTGATTACAATGACATCTTTGGTCGTCGGGGGCTCAATTAGTTCCGAGCTATATCTTCTACCCTCCATAACAGAATGAAGTTTCCAACTCCCTGCGGAATTGGAGAAGAAGTAGGAAACATCCGAGAAGCTTGGGAGTGTTTCATCATGTCTACTAGGAGAGTATCCACTCCTGTGTTAGCAGTCTCTTTGACTTCCGATTCGCAAATTGTTCTCCCTCCGAAAAAGAAGGATCCCAACATTGGAATAGAGAGTCAGAAGGACACGCTTCCCAAAACAAAGATGGATCGAACCTCATGAGACTCTCAAGGATGTTGAACTTGTTGTTGGAAGTCCGACAAGAAGACTAGAATCGGAACGGAGATGAATGCAGAAGTGGAGATGAAGCTCATTGCTTGTCTCCGAGACAATAGAGATGTCTTTGCTTGGAGTACTGACGATCTCAAGGGGATAGATCCGAGGATCGCTGTTCACCGCTTGAACATGGACCTATCGATTAAGTATATCCGCCAAAAAAGGAAAGATTTTGGCCCAATCAAGGATGCCATCATAGTCATGAAGTTGACTGCTCATGAAGGCTTGGACATTGAAGAAGTCCGTTATTCCGATTGGGTTTGCAACGTTGTCTTAGTTGAGAAATCACCAGGTAAATGGCGGATGTGCAATGATTTCACAAGGTTGAATAAGTTTTGCCCAAAGGATCCATACCCTTTACCACGGATTGACCAATTGACTCCACAGCCGGATGTGCATTACTGTGTTTTATGGACGCGTATCAAAGCTTTTACCAGATTCGGATGGCCAAGGAGGATATTAAGAAAACATCTTTGTTTGCTGCGGGAGGGGTATATTGCTTTAAAGTGATGCCTTTCGGACTGAAAAACGCAGGAGCTACTTACCAACGGCTGGTAAATCAGATGTTCAAGGAGGAAATTGGCAAAACCATGGACGAGTACGTGGATGACATGCTTGTTAAAAGCAAAATTGAGGAGCAACATATAGAGCACTTGAACAAATGCTTTGCTATCCTTAGGAAGTACGGAATGAAACTCAATCCGGTGAAGTGCACCTTCGGAGTAAAAGGCGGAAAGTTCTTAGGCTACATGGTCACAGAAAGGGGAATAAGTGCTAATCCTGAGAAGATAAAAGCCATCCTAGACCTGCCCCAACCGAAGAACATCAATGAGGTACACAACTTATCGGACGTCTCATGTCCTTAAGTCGTTTTATTTCGCGATCCGCTGAGAAGAATCTTCCGTTCTTCAAAATCCTCCGGAAAGGAGAGAACTTTGAGTGGACTGCGGAATGTTCTAAGGCTTTTGAAAACTTAAAAAAGTACCTCAATTCCCCTCCACTGCTCTCCAAACCCGTAGAAGGAGAACCATTCTACCTCTACCTAGCAGTTATGGAAGAGGCAATGAGTTCCGTGTTAGTACGGATTCAGGCTAATGATCACATGCCTCACTATCTTAGTAGAGCCCTTGTTGGGGCGGAGACAAGATATGTAAAGATTGAGAAATTTGCATATGCTTTGATTTACACCGCAAGGCGGTTGAAACCCTATTTCAAGTCTCATAAGATAGTGGTCCTAACTACGGAACCTTTGAAACAGGTCCTTGGAAAGCCCGACCAGTCCGGACGACTCTCTAAGTGGGCAATTGAGCTGAGCGAATACGACATTAGCTATCAGGCTCCGACAGCCAAGAAAGCTCAAGTTATTGCTAACTTCCTAGCGGACTACCCTGAAGCAGAGTCAGGGAAAGTCTCGGATAGGCAGGCGTTCAAGTGCTTGATTACCAGGCAGATTAAACGTAAGTCGGCCACCAAGAACAACCCGGATAACTTCGAAGATGCTCAATTCATCAATCAATCTCGGACTCCATCATGGGAGGAAACTCGGATCAACCACATGTTCCTCCTCGATAATATCTCAAACGAATCAAAAACTGATAACTCCGCAGACACTCGTAAAGAGGAGGAACAAAGGTTGAAAATGCAAGAGCCCATAAAGATCCCAAGCCACGGAACGCCCATGATGTTTGGACATTGGAAGTGGATGGTTTATCCACCGAAAGAGTGGGAGGCATTGGAATCTACCTTAGATGCCCTGATGGAGCGGAACTCGACTATGCGATATCTTTGGACATCAAGGTTACGAACAACGAAGCTGAATATGAAGCATTGTTGGTCGGAATACGTATAGCCAAGTCTCTACAAGTCCGGAAACTCAGAGCTTATACAGATTCACAGTTGGTTAAAGCCTAGTTTTCTGGCGCTTTTGCCACAAAAGTCCGACAATGATCAAGTACCTTGAGCTGCTAAAGAAAGAAGTGAGTCTCTTTGAGGAGTTTACCCTGGAAAAATTTGATAGGGAGTGGAATGAAAGAGCAGACACTCTGGCAAAGTATGCATCCGCAACAGCTGCCCTGGACACGAGAAGAGTCATTCTACTCACAATTAGGAACTCATCCGTCATGAGTCCTACTCCAACCATTATGGTCACTGGAACAGGAAGAAACTGGATGACTGATATCTTTAATTACCTCAAGGACGGATCACTTGCTGATCTGAGGGAGTCAAGGAGTGTACAGTGCCGAGCAAACAGGTATTTCATACTTGGGAAAGATTTGTATAAGAAATCCTTCACTGGGGCCCATATGAGATGTTTGGATCCACAAGAAGCGAGGACGGTGCTTGAAGAGATCCACAGTGGAAGCTGCGGAAGTCATTCCGGTGGTCGGACTCTTGCTCAAAAGATCATTCGACGAGGTTACTATTGGCCTACCATTGACAAGGATTCCTCGAGCTTTGCTCAGAACTGTCCTGATTGTCAATATTACGCAAACATCCCCCATCGTCCGACACACCCTGTGATTCCGTCAGTCATAGCATGTCTGTTTGATAAATGGGGCATCGATATTGTTGGACCTTTCCCGAGAAGCACACAACAGAAGAAGTTCTTAATTGTAGTTGTGGAATATTTCACCAAATGGGTAGAAGCGAAAGCAGTGGCCACTATGACGGAAAGTCGCAGCGGACCTTCATTTGAAGAACATCATCCGTCGCTTTCGCTTGCCAAAATTTCGCTCGATAATGATGCTCAATTTTTGGGCAATGACTCAAGGAATGGTCAGCCTCCTTCAAAATTGAGCAACGCTTCACATCCGCTTGATATCCACAGCTAACGGGCAAGTTGAATCCACAAACAAGACAATTGTCAAGATCCCGGAGAAGCGACTAAGGACCACTCAGATAGTTGGCGGATGACCTAGACGGTACTCCGGCTCATCGCACTACATTACGGATCGCAACTAGGGAAACCCCATTTACTCTAGTTTATGGCACAGAAGTAGTCATACCAGCGGAGATTGCGGTCGAAACAATGAGGATCCAAGAGTTCCATGATTACGTCAATCAGGAAGCTCGGATCTACGGCCTAGACACGCTAGAACAGAAGAGGATCGAGGCATTGACTAATATTCATAGATATCAAGCAACTGCAGCCCGTGTCTACAACAAGAATATTCAAGCTAAAGATTTACAGGTCGGAGATCTAGTGCTCCGCATAGCTGATATCTTGAGCAATATTGGGAAACTCAAGCCCAAGTGGGAAGGACCTTACAAGATCATCGGAGCTATAGTGAATGGAATTTATGAACAGGAGGACGAGCACGGACTCCCACTCAAGCGTACTTGGAATGCCAAGAACCTTCAAAAGTTCTATGCTTAGGGTCTGTCACACGGAACTCAATCAGTTGTTTTGACATTCTGGGTTTAAACCGTTTGTTACGCGGAACTCCGTCAGTTGTTTTGACATTTTGGGTTTGAACCGTTTGTTACACAGAACTTCGTCAGTTATGTTTTTTGTTACTCGTTTTTCATTGGCTGTTGGTCCAGATAACGGCAAAGTAAAAGACTAGGGGGGGGGGGGTGAATAGTCTTTTAAAACTTTTGTCGATAAACAGCTTTCATATCCGATACTTAATTTCGTAGAGCTAAGACTTTATGTGATAAGTGCGTGCTCAAGAAGATGTGTGTAAGTACTTTGCAAGATAAGTAAAGCAATTAATAAACCGCAGAAGTAAATAACACAAGTCTTTTATAGTGGTATCCAAGGTGGCGAATCCTTCAACTAATCCACTTCGCCTTTCTCGCACTCTAGAATCCACTAAGACATGATAAATGAGTTAACCTTACATATCTTCTCTTGATACCTAAATACACTAGGTTCCCAACCAAGTGTTCCCCTGAGTTATTCCCTGCTTTCACAAATAAGTACTTCTGCATCGTAAACCTTTTGAGCTATTCCTTAGATTCCCAAGCTAAGTACTTCCTGTTCTCAGCAACCTTGGAGTTATTCCTTAGTTTCCAAAATTAAGTACTTCCTATATCCACGCCGAATATGGTGTTGGTTTTAGGTTTGTTTATCAGGTGAGCTTCTTAAATAACTTGGTCAGTTATTTAGATAGCTCTATGAATCAAGTATACTTAATACACTTTTCAATGTATGGTATCTTGTTCTCTATCGACCAAGTTCATTGTAAGTGTTCCGTAGAATGAATCTCGATATGAAATCTTAGTTCAACTCCTTCACAGATAACTATGCTTGTTAAGGATCAGGACACTTAGAACTTTTGTGCTACTTAGAATCAAGAGCTTTGGTCGCAACAGATAGCTTGAAGGTAAGTAGTTTGCTTGAGAGAGCTGTGAGTATTCAATGTAAGTTCAGTGTTGTGTTCTAAGGTGTATTCTCAAGCCGCCTAAGTGTTGATATTTATAGATGAATTTGAGTGCCGCTTCAATAGTATCCATTAGACTTAACTCAATTTCAAACTATTGATATCTCAATATAATCAGAAAGTGTTTGTCTTCTTCGTAAGTTACCTTTTGTTCGTACATTCCTATCTCATGCATTAAATGCACTATTATATTTTGTCCAAGAGTGCCAACGAACTATGCATGGTATCGTAGATTTTTATACAATCGTAGTTTTATAAACTTTGCATGTTCTTTTCCATCGACATCACAACCTGATACCATTTGTTGAAACAACTTTGGTATAAAATATTTCGCTTTCAAACATAGTTTATATCCAAGGTATCCGAGTGTAGATATCTGTGGAACTTTCCTCTCGTAAACCTTTATTCTCAAATATCTTTTGCAACACTTGTGTTTCAAACACTTGTTTCTTCAAGATATCCGGACATAGGTATCTAAAAACCTTTGTCTTCAAAGAATCTTGTGCCTTCAAATCTTCAACCGCTGAACTTTTCCTGGAAGTCTTCTTGGTCTTCTTTAGAAAATAAAAATTACATTTTGAGACCTAACATCCTATACAAAATTTGCTAGACTATCATATTTAGTGAGTTTCCTCTTTTACATTGTTCAAGTGAACCAAGAGTACTAACCACCTTTCTGAGCTAAGATAAGTCATTAGGTTGCTGATCAAAATCTAAATAGATATTCCTAACAAATTTCCATTTTGATCACCAACGATGACTATCTCCGACCTATTACAACTGGATGAGGAAACAATCCATCACTTAATCATTTCTTATGATCTTTCGCTCATATAATTATGCGTAGTAAACATCAACCAAATCACAAGGTGTGATCTTTGCTGACAAGTTATATTTTATAAAGAATGATATCTGAGAGTAAGTTCATCAGATATGATACAGAGAAAGCTTACAGATAACTTTAGTACATAATACAATTTAGCTCAGTCAGCAAGATACAAAAATACATAGTAAATTAGGACAACAGGAGTAACCAAGCTCCAAGTAGACATCCTAATGAACTAGTCTTCAAGTCTTCTATACTTCAAGTCTTCAAAACAGCTACATGGATCAATCTGCAAATTTCCTATCACCAAACCTTTTGATATCATCAGAGTAGTCATAGAGAAGAGTTCTGACAATCATCTCTGTGTCTTTGGCAAATCCACAGACTTCCTTGTAGGTTTTGGTAGGATTTTTCTTGACAAAGTGCTTGACCCACAAATACTTTCCCCACTTCTAGGCATGCTCGATTCTGATATCTGATAGCTTGAAGTAATCATAAATGATCTTCAGATATCTGATGTCACCCTTGTATTGATCTTCGCCATAGAAGGACCCATAGGTTCCACAATAGTCTTGCTCTTGTGCCTGCTCCAAAGAATGTTGGGAATTCCGTGCACATCATCCGGTTTTCCATAAGGACATTCATCGAGAGGTCCTTGTTCATGGCTTCTCTCTTGATCACTTCAAAATCCAACCATGCTTTGATGTGGTTGGTGTTAATCAAGATTGGCTTGTCTTTTCCATGCCATGAGTCGCTTATGGATTAGTTCGAAACCTTGAATTTAGCAAGAAATGCCCGAGTTCCGTAATCCAAGAGCTATTTTTCGATTTATGCACCAGAGACAGAGGAGTTGTTGTCATTCTTCACATACTCAATTTTGGCTTCTTCCGCCCGAGTGGAAGTCGACTTTGTCTTTGTTCAAATTCTCACTGCCTCCTTTGTCTTCAATTCTCCTTTCGGGTAATGCTTCAAGAACCACCGATAGACTTGGTATTTCCAGAGGGTGTTTTAGCCGCCAAAGGCTTTGCAAAGCCTATGGGCTCGCTAGCTTTCAATTTTCCTTTTTCGTGAAGAGGATCTTCATCTTCATCCTCTTCATCATCATCATCAAGATCAATTCTTGTGAGACTTTGCACCTTCTTCATTGCCTGTGGATTTGATTTCGCCTCCTTCTTCTTCTTCTTCTTCTTCTTCTTCTTCTTCTTCTTCTTCTTCTTCTTCTTCTTCGTAAGATTCATCAATCCTTTTACTTGTCTTCTCCTTGGAGCCTTGGTACTTTCGAGGTTTCGTGATCCGCCCTTGTCATTCCTTGTTCAGAAGTCGAGTGGTGGCCACTATCCGTCAGAGCAACCTGACCGAGGAGGGCTCATTTATTCGAGAGGTGGTTGTTCGATTTTCTTTGTTTCCTCTTCCTCTTCCTCTCGAGCCTCTTGATATTCTTTCCGTTAGTCATTATCGATCGACTCGTAATCACAAATGATTCCGAAGGAGTTAAAGTTCCTGCAGATAGTTGTAAGCAAAGAACTAACTTTTTCAGATCACCTTGAGCTCCTGATTTTGTTTGATAAGACCAAGATCCTTATCAAGAAGCTCGCCAAGGCCTTGAACAAGATCTCGCTTCCAAAGAAGATAGCAAGCCTCTTCAAAAGCTTTCAGAGCAAGAGTTGGTCATCATCCCTAACCATGCCTAGATCTTTCGAGAAATCACCACCGTTATTCTCGAGTGATGAGCCTGGAATGACTTCACCGCAGGACTGATGCAATGGCGCTTTTCTTGAGAAGATAACTCCTTTTCAATTTAGCCAAGATTGATATCTATTCAAGTATTCATCGAGTCGACATTTCGCGCCTTGGTCAATGTTTCAGAGCAATCAACTTCCTTTTCAAATGTGAAACCGCCAAGTGTTCATTGCGGTGTTCTCGCCAAAGTCTTGTCTTCTTCATCATCCGAAAGTTATCCCAAAGGATCTTCATCCTCTCGACATTTTCATCAATGTTCTAGTCCAAAGAACCATCTCGTAGACGGGTTTCTTTCCTTCAAAGGAGGAGGATGGAACATCTTCGATTGCAAATTTTAGCATCATGCTTGTCATTAGATACTTGTTCAAGATTCAATTCCTCAAAGAATTGCTTGAAAGAAGTCGAGTTCTTTCATTTCAGCATAAGCTTCCATTTCCTTGATTGTTTGATCTTCAATCTTCTGGAGCTTTGCTCTAGATTCAGCTATCTTTTCTTTCATTTGAAGATGTAGTTGTTGTTCTTCTTCCAATGCTTGTTCGAGTTGAGCAACTCAGGCATCTGCTATTTTCGAGTTGTTCCTCAGAGTGCTCAACTACTTGTTCAAGAGTAACTTTGTGTCAAGTCGATGGGTAGATTTCGAGGAGATGGAGAAGGGATTGTGAAGTCCTCTCGCAGTGCTTTTCAGAAATGAGGCAATGTGTCCTTGTGAAATCCCTCCCGTCCCTGGTGCAGGGGCATCATCATCATTCTTTTTGTGATGGTCAGAGGGAGGTTCATCAAAGTTATTCTCATCTATTTCTTCCTCCTCATCGTCTTCAGATACAAGATTAATCACTTCAGGAATAGTGATCTTCTGCCCATTAACCTCCTCTTGCTCGTAGGAATAAATTGTAGAGTCCAAGGGCAGGATCGCTTGAATGCCATCTCGTAATCTTGTCCACCATCACCGATTAAAGGCTTGAATCAACTTCGTACACTTCTCCGGAGAAATCCTTATGCAATAAGGTCGCAACTTGATATCGCTGCTCGGGAAACATCGCATGGATGTAGTTCTCAAGTCAAGATCTCGTGCTCGTCGTAGGTTGATCTGTGATTTTCAATATTTCGTAGAGATCTGAGCACCTTAACCTCGCCATTTCTCAAGCATTCAATGTGCTTTCGCAGGTGTGAGCTGAAGAAGGGAAGTAGTCCTTTTCTCATCATCATGGACCTTCGTGGCACTTGTTTGTTCGAAAGAAAGAGTTCTGAGTTAGATTCAAAACTTTTGTAGATATCTGAGTACAAGTGTAGTTAGGTTTCTGAGGTACCTGAATGAGTACATCAGGCTCAGAGACTTGTACTACTGAGACAGGGGCTGCCTCAGATATCTTGTTGTGAGGTGGAGACTTGGAAGTCTGGTCCTCATCAACCTTTCTTTCTGCTGTCGAGAATTAAAACATAACACTTAGGAAATTTTATCAAGAAAATTTTTATTGACAAATCAGATATCTGAGATGTCAATTACCTCTGTTGGAGGCTCAGATGTTTGTCTCACAGAAACTTGTGCAGTTTCTGGAATCTTTTCTTGTGATGAAGGCCTTGATGCCTCATCAATTTCCATATGTTGTGAGGATTGAATGGATAATTCCTCAACAACTTCTACTTCTTTTTGAACCTGTTTAGTAGAAAGTGTTAGTCTAAGAAAATGATCGAGATTGCTCTTCGAGGAGTATAAATATCTTAATGAAATACCTTCTCATGTATGTTCAGATATTTGTTCCTCGTGAGGCCTTCGAAGCCTCGATTTCTCTTTGAAGAGATAGACTTTTCAATCTCTTCATTTTTCTTCTCAGTTGGAGCCTATTAGAAACAAACACTTATTAGTGAAGTGTATTAACGAATATCTGAAAAATTATATCTTAAGGAAGTCTTTATCACCTGTAGCACAGGCTCAGATTCCTTAAGCTGTGAGGGTGTGGAAGTCTTCTTCTCAGTTTCTGAGGCAAGCTTTTCAGCTTCCTCTTGTTCTCGTGTTTCTAAATCAGCCTGTAATAAAGAAATTCTATTAAATAACAAGATTATGTAACAAAATATCACAAGTAGAGTTAAACCATTCAGACACCGAGTAATGTCAAATGATTGGTCTCAAACTTGTGACCCTTCTATGCGCTGGTCTTGTTGTTCCATTTCATCTTCTTTGTTTGAAGTTTCGTGTACTTGACCTCGAGTATGCAACTCAGCTTGCCTCGGTTGATCATTCCGAGCGATGTCTCAGCTTGATCCTCTCATCGAGTCGGGGAACCCGCTTTTGCGTGATTTTCTTCAAGAATGAAAGATGCCGGTATCTGCAGCTCAAGTACCATTTCAGCAGATTCACATCCGGTTGTTGTGCTTGAGATGATCGCTGAGTGTCGAGGCAATGGCGATCCTCCAACACTAAGTTATCACTCTTCGCAGCATCTTCAATATGCTTCACTTTGTTGCTCGATGGTGTAATTTGTCCAACATTTCGATATTGTTGCTTCTTCAAAGAACCTTTGTAACATGTGCTTGTTCAACAACCCGTGGTGTAGGTTCTTCTTCAGATACTCTACACGCCATTTTTCAAGAACTTTAGCCCTTTTGATTTTTTCTAGGACTTGAGAAATGACTAATTCATCATCTTCATCGCCGTAGTTCTCATCAACATTGGGAACGATTGGTCCATAATTCCACTTACGCTTCGCAGATAGGCTCAGATCCGCCACTACTTTCTTTAGCAAGATTGATAAGTTCATCAACAAGGCTTTCGCAATAGTCTTAACATTTCGAAAGCACTTTCTCTTCGAGTCTACTTGTTCAAGAGTTGATACCTCTTTGCAAAGATTGATGAGTTCATCTAGCCACTACAGTATCCGAATCGACAACCTCAATGGGTGTGCCTTCCGATTTGCCGCAGACTTCTTTCGTGAAGTTCTAGCTTCGGTCGCAACTTTTCCTCGATACCTCTTCAAGATTTCGCTTCGAACCTTTCTCGAGATCCAAGAACCTTTTTATCATGTTCAGATACTCATATTTGTAGAGTAGGTTATACCGCTATGTCACCTTCTCTCCTGCTCAATGCCAAGCTTTTCCAAAGAAGTAGCATATCTTTAGACCGTAACTTATCGTGGTCTTCGCTCAAGAAGTCCCTTTAGCGATTGTAGGCTCAAGCCTTGAATCTTTTCACGAATTTCATAAAGGCGCATTTTCCCAATTGAAGGGTTTTCCACTTTTGTCTTGTTGTTGCAACAAGAACATCATCATCCAGCGTTCTTGGCTTATTTGGTCAACACCTCCTTGTAGACCATCAAAGCAACTGTGAAGAATGCATGCCAACACATCCCAGTGAATCAACAAATGTCTGGTTCTGATGTCAGCAAGCTTGAAATCAGTGGGTGTATCTGATTTTTCAAGATCACACACATCACTGTACAATTGTTTTACACCTTCAAGGAGATCATCATCCTTGGTGTCTATTTCAAAATCCTTTCCAAGATTTTGAAGATCAAACAACTTGCAGAAAGTTGATAAGTCCGTATGATTTCCTTCGATCAAGTTCGATAGACACTATTGCAAAGGTTTTCGTAAACACAGTGATATAATCTCGAGTTGTTATAGAATTCTAACACATCTAGTGAAGAGATTCTATTGGGTAGAGCTGATAGAAAACCCTTTATTTTTGCCTTTTCAAGCATGTCAAGTATCAATTTTCTGTCGGCTTGAGTCTCAACAGCAGCAGTGAGGTATTCCTCGATCATGGCACCATCCCAAATCATTCTGTGATTTGAAGTCCAATGATCGGGATTGAAATTCCCTACCAATCGATTGTTAATAACTACCAACTCGTGTTTCATTTCAAAGCATTTCACAGTAGTACTTTGGGATTTCGGTAGTTGATCGTTGGGGCCATCTCTTTATATATTGTAAGTTTTTCAAGTTTGAAAGAGATTAAGGTGTAAGATTAGTGATTCTTTGCGTAAAAATAATTTGGGAGCAGTAGATTTGCAGAGAGGATAGAATGGTTTTGCTATTCTCAGTAAGTTTGAATGTCGATTAGGCGAAAGTAATTTCCTTAGCCAAAATCCTATATATATAGCAAAGAGATCTCAATGCATATATACATACAAATCAATTTTGTGTAAGTATCTCGTATTGCATAATGCGGTAAAAGCTTGTTCGGCATTAAATGCATAGTGGTCATGCCGATTTCAACACCCACTATTTACCGAGAATTAATCTCCGCCAGAAGATCAATCGCCCATTTCATCAAGGGTCACCATTGCTTCTTCAAAGAATGATCACAATCAACAATTGTAATTGTGCCCATTTAATGAATGTTGGCTATTAGCTATCTCAATCACGCTTCGTGTGAATGAGAACACTTGTATCCGATCCTATCTTATACTTGTTGCCTTTTCAAAGTTTTTCACAAAGATAGAAATAATTCAAATTTCAAGATAGTAGTTTATCGCAGACAACAGTACTATTCTTTTGTGTTCCCTCATCGAAAGTGACCTAGATATCCGAAAATTCGCCTCGTAGATCTTCAAATAGTCATTTTACCCTTTAGCCTTTCGTTTCGGACACCGCTCCAGATACCTCTTCTCTTGTCCGGATACCGCTCCATATTCCTTTTCTCTCCTTTGATATCTTCTTCGATATCCGAACTTTTTCAGCTTCTTTGGTAGCTCCATTAGTCCAAGATCAGGTCTTAAGGCTAAGAATTTACTTTCTTGTAGTGGCTTAGTGAAGATATCTCAAGTTGGTCTTCAAAGGCCAATCTTGAGTATCTCTATATTACCTTTTTCAACGTGGTCTCGGCGAAGTGGTGTCTAACATCAATGTGCTTTGTTCTAGCATGAAACTTAGGATTCGAAGTTATGGCAATAGCACTTGGTTGTCACCGAAAATGGGAGTTTTCTTCATCGAGTCCATAGTCTCGAGTTGTTGTTGTATCCACAATATTTGTTAAGCACAACATCCCGCAAAGAATATATTCAAATTCCTCAGGTAGATGTGGCAATTGAGTTCGCTTTCAATCAACCAAGATATCAATCTAGCACCAAGAAATTGACAAGTTCTCAAGTGCTTTTTCTATCAAGCAATGATCCAAAGATAGTCAACATCCTAATAGCCAACCAAACTCAATCCACTATCTTTTGGATACCACAATCCAACTTTTACAAGACTCTTTACATACCTCAATATTTTCATGGCAATGTTGTAGTGTGATTGCATCGATTTGTTTGAAATCAGCACACACTCCAACCGCAAATTGAATATCGTGTCTACTTGCAAAGAGGTATAGTAGAGACCCAATCAATTTCCTATACTTTTGTTCTTCAACACTCTTGTCGATTCAAGATAGGTCATTTTGGTTCCAATGCTCATAGTATCTTAGCATTCTTTTCGTAGGCTTTAGATTGAACTTGTTGAGCATGTCTTTTGCATACTTTGTTCGACTAATGAATATTCCATCATCGAGTTGATTGACTTGCGCCCTAGGAAGTAATTCAATTCTCCCATCATGCTCATTTCAATTTACTTTTCATGAGTTCAAGAAAGTCTTCACAAAGTTGCTTGTCTTTAGATCCAAATATAATGTCATCAACGATACTTGAACTAAAAGTAGTTTCCCATCATGGTTCAATGTGAAGAGTGTTTTATCAACATCTCCTTTCTTGAAACCACTTTCGAAAGTATCCGCCAATTTATTATACCATGCTCGAGCTTGTTTCAGCCCATACAGAGCTTTCAAGCTTATAGACCATCCTACTTTCGAGGAAACTTCAAAACCGGTGGTTTCTCAACATAGACTTCCTCAAAGAAGTTCACCATTTAGAAATGCACTCGACATCCATTTGATAAACAGAAAGTCATTATGAGTCAAAGGCTAGAAAGAGTCTTATTGCATCCAATCTTGCAATCGTGCATAAGATTCATCAAAATCTAGTCCTTCACCGGGTGAATCCTCGCAACCAACCTAGCTTTGTTTCAAGTTATTTCACGACTCATTCATTTTGTTTCGAAACCCACTTCGTTCCGACATACGTATATTCCGTCATCAAATGGAACCAGCTTCAGACTTTGTTTCTCTCAAATTGATCCAACTCTTCTTGCATTGCGTAGATCCAATCTTGATCCTTTAATGCTTCTTCTATAGTCTTTCGTTCAATGTTTGAGATGAAACATCCATAGAGACAATTTGCTTTTTCAAAGAATTGCTCTTCTAGTTCTAACTCCTTGGTCTATGGGACCAATCACATCCTTTGCAGGATGATTTATTATCCATTTCATAATGGGTTTTGAACTAGTAGGATTAATATCATTTTGATTTGTATGTGAATCAATATGATCTTGATGAGATACTTGTGCAGTATCTAAGATATCTGACACATGAGAGATGCCATGAATATCTGACACTTTTTCAGTGTTAGAGATATCTGAATCTTACATTTCAGCTATCTCATTTTCAGATACCTCTCCATGATGAAGGTTCTCAGTAACCTGTTCCATTTCTGGAATTCTCACAGGAAATTCTTCATCATGTCTTAGAGTCATCTGGTTGTTACTAAGCATAGGTTGTTTTTCATCGTCAGACTCATCCTCTATTTGAAAGATAGAATTGTTTTCTTATGAGGATCCTTTTTCAGAATCTTTAATCATTAGTTCTTTGAACCTATCTGAGAGATCATCATTTAAGAGTACTTTCTTGTTTCCTTCGTAGAACACTACATGAACAGATTCTTCGATCTTTTGCGTTCTTTTGTTGTAGATTCTGTAGGCTTTGCTATTCAGAGAACACCAAGAAATACTCCTTCATCTGCCTTTGGTTGAAATGTTCTCAAGTATCCTTTTTCATTATTAAGAATAAAACATCTGCAACCAAACACCCTTAGATGTTTGATACTAGGGGGTCTACCAATGAAAAGCTCGTAAGGAGTTTTGTCATGGTGTTTGTTAATCATACATCTATTTTGAGTGTAGCACGCTGTGTTTACAGCTTCAACCCAATAAATTTAACTTATTTCAAAGGTCGCTAGCATTGTTCTTGCTGCTTCTTTCAGGGTCCTATTCTTTCTTTCAGCAACACCATTTTGTTGTGGTGTTCTTACAGAAGATAGTTGATGTTGTATACCTTTGTAGGTACAAAACTCTTTGATGTACTGGTTCACAAACTCAGTACCATGGTCTGTTCGGATTACAGATACCTTGTCATTTTTCATGACTTCGAGCTTATTCAGCAAGTTAGGTATCTCAACCCTTGCATCAGATTTGTGTTTGAGAAAGACAACCCAAGTAAATCTTGAGTAATCATCAACAACAACTGCATTCATACTTCTTTCCGCATAACTAGTTACAGAGGATTCAAACAGATCCATATGCAACATTTGCAAAGGACCTTTCACCGGAATGTCTAGTTTTAGACTTGAAAGATGTTTTCGATTGTTTTCCCATTCGCAAGTCGAGCATACACCTTCTTTTCTACATGCCATTTTGGGTAAACCATCCACCAACTCTTTCGCTAGCTTATTCAAAGGTTTTGAAATTCAAGTGACTCATTCTTTATGCCATAGCCAATTTTCTTTCAGGCTGATTGACTCACCAAGAGACATTCTTCGTTGTATGATGCCCAATCAAGAACATAAAGATTTCCTTTACGCCTTGCAACCAAGATCGCTTACTTTGACTCATTGTCAATCACTTTACATAGTTTGACTTGATCTCGACAATGTACCCTTTGTCCACTAGTCGACTCATGCTTAGAGATTATATTTCAATCCCTTTACATGAAGTACTTCAGAGATTGTAAGGCTCCAAACTTCAAATTGCCAAAACCTATGGTCGATTTTCATCTCCTCCAAAGAAACATGATAATTGGTCCATCATTGCAATTTTTGTAGTCAATCAGATTTGCTTTGTCTCCTGTCATGTGCTTCCCACATCCACTATCAAAATGCCACTTTGAATTAGTCTTTAGAGTGTTCTGCACAAAACAGGAAACAGGAGATTAGGTTCTCGTACCAACAATGGAACCATCTGGACTAAAGAATCTTCCAGTAGGAATCCATTTTTGAATGAATTTCTTAGAAACATTCTTTTGTCTAACAGGAAAATAAGGAATCCTAGTTAAATGATTTGTATCATTGTTGTTAAGAACTATTTTCTTCCTTGGTGTGTTCCTTGGTGCTCCATTTGGTGCTTTCAGATACCTGTCAGGTTTCTGAGTCTGCTTCTCAGCAGACTTAGCTTTCCTAGCCAGATTTATTCTAGCCCTGGCATTCAGATTTTCAATGGCTTGATTTATCTTCCACTTCTGATAATTGCTGTGAGCAATTCTAGCTTTTAACCATCATTCTTGCTCTTGTTTGTATTCACGAGCAAGTTGTTTCCCGATGGCTTTATAGCCAATACCGTTCCGAGCACCTGGTGCTATCTGAGATATCTTCTCAAAGGCTTTGCTAGTCTCTGGATAATCTATTTTCTTTCCAGAAAACGTGACACAGGAGAATTTGTCAGCTCCTGCAATTTTTCCTTTTTGAGAGACATATCACTGTGGGTGATTACACTTTTCAGTGTTATGTTTCTTTTCAGAGACATTTCCCACATTTTTCCTTTGGACTTGTTTTTCCCACAAAGGCTTGGTCGCAACTGCCTTTCCTTTGTCGACAATCTTAGCTTTCTGATCGATACTATAGATTGTTTGGGAATCACCTTGCTGAGCACTGAAAAATGTTCGTCCTTCATTACTCTTATTCAGAGTGGTGGAACTGTCTGTGTGTGTGTCTAGCCCAAGTCCTCTCTTTTCTGAAGGATCTCTTAAATAAGATTGTACTTCAGTAAGAGTGTCACTAGCTTTGGCATAAGATTGAAAAGATAGTTCTTTCTTTTTGAGTTCCTTATTCTCAGAAAGAAGATCTTCACATTTCTTTTGAAGATTGGCCATTGCTTCTTTATGTGACTTTTCGGTCTCAGATATCTAAGCCTTGAGAAATGCATTTTCAGCATCCTTTTTCTCAGATATTTTGATTAATTGAGAATTTTCCTTTTCAAGAGAATTCTTTTCTTCTTCAAAACTTTCGGCTCTAGCTCGGATCATTAGAAATTCTCTTTCGTAGAGATCAAGTTCTCTTTTGAGTTTTTCCAGATCTTTGATTCCCTCTTCATCACTTTCATAAGTATAACAGGAAGTATGTGTTACCTCATCAGCTATTAGACAAGGTTCAATGTTGGAGATAGCTGGAAAGATTTCTTCAGCCATTCCACACACTTCTTTCTTCTTTTGACCAAAGTCAATTACTTCATGAGAGAAACCGCACATTTCTGGGAAGGCAATGTGGAATCATCTGAATCCTCATCCTCAGAATCAGATTCAATATCTAGAGCATCCAGTTGGATTTGAATCTTTTTCCTTTCTTCAGTGAGCATAGCTCTCGATTTCTTTTGAAGATTCTTATGTCTTTCTTGTCACCGCTTTTAGTTTGTTGAGGACATGTGGCAATCCTTCTTGAAATGACCAGCTTCGATAATAGAAACAGATATCGCTTCCGATTTCGCTTCCTCAAGATTTGATTCTCTGAGCCGATTTGTTCAACGAAGCTTTGCATATTTTTGTACCGTGGTAGTTCGAGTTTCAGATGCTTTTTTTGGTTTTTCTTCTCTCAATTTCTCGACATATTTTCACATTTGCTTTACAACAAGAGCATCCTCGCCACTTCCTCGCTTTTCTTCTTTTCAAGTTCCTTGAGCAACTAAAGCAACATTCGCAACTTCTCGCTTGTTTGTTCTCTTCGAGTTGTCTCATAGTCAATAAAGGCAAGATGAGAGAAAAGTTCTACAGAGTGATATCCGCATTCCTCGTTAAAGTAGAAAACTTTGTGTGTTCCCGCTATGATTTAGACTCTCACAATTGTTTTAATCTTTTCCGACTGGTATATCTATTACTTTCACCAAGTGCACATGTCACTATAGTGTTGTAAACCGAAATCTAGTTCTTCAAGAGTCTCTGGGACCTTGTTTAAAGTTTTGGAATTTGAGCTTCAAAACTTCAACTTGTTTTCCTTTGTTTTCAAAGGTTTACATGCATTTCTTCAATCAACCGCCGTGCCACTTTCGCCGTTTTTGCACCCCAATGTTTACACTGTATGTGCTCTGGAGTAGAACGTATGATGATATTACGAGCTTGACCATCCAGTCAATTTCTCTTGACATCTTCCAATGTCCAGAGCTCACTAGGCTTTGGTTCGTAAATAACTTGACCGGTAGGTCTCCCACTGGTTGACGCACCTGTCTGTGAAGACCCATCGCTTTGTTCTCTGATTACGCCAATCAGGAAGCTCGGATCTACGGCATAGACACGCTGGAACAGAAGAGGACCGAGGCATTCACTAATATCCATAGATATCAAGCAACTGCAGACCGGGTCTACAACAAGAATATTCAAGCTAAAGATTTACAGGTCGGAGATCTAGTGCTCCGCATAGCTGATATCATGAGCAATATTGGGAAACTCAAGCCCAAGTGGGAAGGACCTTACAAGATCATCGCAGCTATAGTGAATGGAATTTATGAACTGGAGGACGAACACGGACTCCCACTCAAGCGTACTTGGAATGCCAAGAACCTTCAAAAGTTCTATGCTTAGGGTCTGTCACACGGAACTCCATTAGTTGTTTTGACATTCTGGGTTTAAACCGTTTGTTACGCGGAACTCCGTCAGTTGTTTTGACATTTTGGGTTTGAACCGTTTGTTACACGGAACTCCGTCAGTTATATTTTTTGTTACTCTTTTTTCATTGGCTGTTGGTCCAGATAACGACAAAGTAAAAGACTAGAGGGGGGGGGGGTGAATAGTCTTTTAAAACTTTTGTCGATAAACACAGTTTCTCAGATATCTGTGTAGATATCTGATACTTAATTTCAGAGAGCGGAAGACTTTTATGTGATAAGTGCACGTGCTCAGTAAGATGTGTGTAAGTACTTTGCAAGATAAGTAAAGCAAGTAATAAACTGCAGAAAATAAATAACACAAGTCTTTTTATAGTGGTATCTGAAAGTGGCGTAATCCTTCAACTAATGAAGGGCCTATCAAAATCAGACAACTCAAACAAGTCATTGAGGTTTCTGATGGAAGAAAAGCCTCAGACAAGGAAGATGGAAGCGAGGACATGGCTGCTAGTGATAGTGGTCATGTTGCTCGTGGAAGCATTATATATGAAGACAAGCCAAGAGAGCTCGACATCCAAGATGCCAAGATACATGATTGATGGTCAAGCTCGTAATATAATCATCGACGACACTGAGCACATACAAGGTAAACCGGGGTGTAAAAGTAAACGGCGAAGTCGCTCGCAATTGATTGAAGAAATCGTTTAATCGAAAACCAAAGAAAACAAGTTCAAGTTCTTAAATTCAAGTTCCAAAACTTCAAGCAAGGTCCCACCAAACTCGAAGAACTTGATTTTCAGTTTACTCTTATGAGTGATATGGATGCACTGTGAAAGCAATGATACTCCCAAATTTAAAAGATTAAGACTATTGTCAAGTCTCAATCACAACCGAGCACACTAAATTCTTTTATTTCAATCAAGGAATGCCAAATATTACTCCAGTAGAGCTCTTCTCTCATCTTGCTACTGTAGATTATGAGACAACTCAGAGAGAACAAACAACTGAGAAGTTGCAAAGTGTTGCTCTAGTCTCTCAAGGTACTTCAAAAGAAAGATACCAAAGACGATTTGAAGAAAATGCTCTTGCAAGAAGACACATTAATAAATTTGTGAGTCAAGAGATTGAGAGAAGAAAAGCTAAAGAAAAGTCAAAAAGCATCTCGCCCAAACTATCATCAGTACAAGAACATTCAACTAAACAACTCTCTGAAGACCCCCATTCAGAAAGGTGTTAGTACTGAATCAGCAGAGATAGGAAATGATATCTGCTTCTATTGTCAAAAGCCTGGTCACTTCAAAAGAGATTGCCCCGCTTAAACAAGCTCAAGACAGTGACAAGAAGGATGTAAGAAATTAAAAAGAAATCAAAGGGCCTTACCGATCAAGAAAGGAAGAAGATTCAAATCCAACTTGATGCTCTAGATATTGAGACAGATTCAAGATGGAAATTCAGATAACTCAAACCTACCATCACGTAATTGTGGAATCACCCACGAATCGAATTCCGATTTCGCCTTAAGAAGAATGAAATGTGGAGTTGCCGAGATTGTCGTCCGTACATCTCCAACATTGAAATGTGTCTTATGGCGAGAGGTAACTAACATTTCACAATTTCAGACTATGAGAGTGATGATGGAATTGAGGATCCGGAGTTAATCAGAGTGAATTGATCGTTATGAGAAAGAATTTCGAAGCACAATCCAAAACCGTAATTTAGAGGAAAGCAAAGAAACTCTTGAAAAGAGGTTTCGAGCTAACTAGGTATCTCGAGAACAAGAGCGTAAATAGCCCTTCCGAAAAGTCATATCCGAAATGAAAATTTTCACAAACTAGCCTCGATGAACTTAATAAGAAAATGATGAAGTCGCTCGAGAATGAGGAACTCTGAAAGAAAGAGCTATCCTTCCAATCTTATGCAAAGGCTAGTGACACTCTCACTGAGGTTCAACCTATCTGAGAGATCCCTCTGAGAAAAGTGGACTTGGACTCGAGGAACAATCGAGTAATTCATCTCCTCCAAGAAGAGTGATGAAAGGTCACCTTTGTAAAAGTTAATGTAATGGTTCTTCAACCACCTATAGCATTGGTCGAAGCTAGGTAGTTGACAAAGAAAAGGTGTAGCAACCCAACCTTTGAAAGAACAACAAGTTCACAAGAAACTTGTGGATGAGGTTTCAAAAGAAATACAACCTCGTATATGTAACCATCCACATTGCTATATTACTAGGAAAGGAAGAATTGCCGAATAGGCAAATTTCATCGTACTCATTTTATGAAAATAAAGACGGTGCAGAAACTAGTAAGGCTTCAAGACCGCATTCGTAAAGCCAAAGGTGTTCGAAATGGCATCACTATCGTATATTGGAAAAGTCCTTTACAACAATATAAGGAAGGACAAGAACAATGGCGCAAGGTCGATATTGCACGTAGTAATAAATGTATGGAAGAAATCTCAAGCCACCGAAAACTCAATGCCGAGCTAGAAGGAACTCGCCGAAGGCTAAGTTTGTCAAAAGCAACCGTAAACCTGTGGTCCGTAAAGCACCAAAGGAACACCTAGAAACACCCAAGAAGGAAGATTGAGATCAAAATTACTTCTATTGCTTCTCCTTCGATAGTTAGACAAAACAAACTCCCAAGAAATTCACTAAAATGTGGATTCCTACCGAAGAATGTTTAGTCTAAGTGGTTCTATCTCCGAGGCAAGAACCTAACTCTGCTTCTGCTTTATGCGTAACGCCTCGACTAAGGCTCAATGGCTATTTGATAGTGGATGCGGAAAGCACATGATAGGAGACAAAGCAACCGTCAATTACAAAGCTTGCAACAATGGACCGTACATCGATTTGGTTGAGGAGAATTAAATCCTCTCGATTCGCAACGCCAAATTGGGATCTTTAACAATTATCGACGACACATGTTAAGGGTTTGAAATACAATCTATTTAGCATGAGCCAGCTTTGCATAAGGATTTATCAGAAATTCAAAGCAAAGTTTTGCAAACTTATCGACAATGAGTCAAAGCATACCTTGGTTTCGGCAAAGGTAGTCTTTTGTTGCCGATTGGGCATCTGCGACAACTGAACAATGTCTCATGGTGAGTCAATCTGGTCACACAGAAGAGCACTCGTTATGGCACAAAAGAATGAGTCACTTGAACTTCAAAACTTTGAACAAACTTGCCAAGAAAGAGTTAGTGGTTGGCCTTCCCAAAACATCTTTCAGAAAGGATGGTATCTGTTCTGCCTGTCAGATGGGGAAACAATCTAAGATCTCTTTCAAGTCCAAAATCGTACACTTTAGAGTTAGACTAACGCAACTATTACACATGGATCTTTTGAATCATCCGTAATTAGTTATGCAGAAAGAAGTATGGTCCGTTGTTGTAGATGACTTCTCAAGATTCACTGGTTGTCTTTCTAAAGCACAAATTTGATGCTAGGTGGAGATACCAAACTTGAATAAGCTTGAAGTCATGAAAATGACAAAGTATCGCAATCGTATGCACTATGGTACCAGTTTGTCAACCAAAGACATAAAGGAGTTTTGTACCAAAGAAGGTATAACACTAACTTTCCTCTGCTGTAACACCACAACAAAATGGTGTTGCGTAAAGGAAAAATAGAACCCTTAAAGAAGCAAAGAAGGACAATGCTAATGACACCGAAATAAGTGAAGTTTATCGGGTCAAGTCAGAACACAAAGATGCTACACTCGTAATGTATGCTTGATAAACAAACACCATGACAAGACCCCATATGAACTCTTGGTTGGTAGATTCTAATATCAAACATCCGAAAGTGTTCGTTGTAGATGTTTTGTCCTTAACAATGGAAAAGAGTATCTAAGAACATTTCAACCAAAGGCGTATGAAGGTGTTTTCGTTATTCTATGAATAGCAAAGCTTACAGAGTTTACAACAAAAGAACAAAGAAGATTGAAGAATCAGCCCATGTCAGATTCTATGAAGAAAGCAAGAAAACACCCTTGATGATGAACTCTAAAGGTTCAAGGAACTAATGATAAAGGATTATGAAGAAGAACCCTCGTAAAGGAAAAACATCATCAGGAAAGAGAGGATGACTCGACGAAGAAAAGCATGAAATGCCTAGTAACAACCAGATGATTCTCGCACATGATGAAGAATTTCCTATGAGAATTCGTAAATGGAAATCAAGATGTTCATCGAGAGCTAACTCGAAATGACCTCTCGATGTGCATGTCCCGTAAAGCTCTCACATCGAGCAAGTGTCGACATTCAACGCCTTCCGAGGTGCAAAATGTCACAGACATCAAGAAGTATCAAGTCATAATCATAGTGATTCACATTCAGATCACATAGATAATGACCCTACTAGCCCTAAACCCATGATGAGATGGATCAAGGATCATCTCGCAAAAGACGGATCGACCAATCAATCAAGGTTTAGGACTAGGAGAGCAATAGAAAATGCTAATTCTCTCTTCGATGTTTTATCTCAAATATCAACCAAAACTATAGAAGAAGCATTAAGAGACCAAGATCGATCTCAAAGAATGCAAGAAGAGTTCGATCATTGAAAGAAACAAAGTCCGGAAACTAGTTCCATTTGTAGAAGGAATATATGTGATTGGAACTAAGTGGGTTTTCGTAAACAAGATGAATGAATCGTGAAATAACCGTAAACAAAGCAAGGTTGGTCGCCAAGGATTCACCCAAACCAAGGTTTAGATTTTGATGAGTCATATGCACCGCTGCCGATTGATGCAATAAGACTCTTCGCCTTTGCAGCTCATAAAGACTTTAAAGTTTATCGATGGATGTCAAAAGTGCATTCTTGAATGGTGAACTTGTCGAGGAAGTCTATGTTGAACAACCACCGGTTTTGAAGTTTCTAAAGTAGAATGGTCTACAAGCTACGTAAAGCTCTATATGGACCAAACAGACACTTTGGCCAAATACCTTCGGAAAGTGGTTTCAAGAAAGGTGAAGTTGATAAAACTTTATTTACCTTAAATCATGATGGAAACCGCTTTAGTTCAAGTATATGTTGATGACATTATATTTGGATCTAAGGACAAGCAACTTTGTGATGACTTTGCAAATCTCATGAAAATAAGTTTGAGATGAGCATGATGGGAGAATTGAACTATTTCCTAGATTGCAAGTCAAGCAACTCAATGATGGAATATTCATTAGTCGTATAAAGTATGCAAAAGACATGCTCACAAAGTTCAATCTTAAGCCTTCAAAAGAATGCTAAAATACCTATGAGCATAGGAACCAAGATGACCTATAATCAATCGATAAGAGTGTTGATGAACACAAGTATAGGAAATTGATAGTTCACTACTCTACCTCATCGCAAGGCACTGATATTCAATATGCAATGTGCTAAAGGATTTCAAACAAATCCAATGCAATCACACTACAACATTGCTATGAAAATATTAAGGTATGTGAAAGGTACAGTAGATGTAGGTTTGTGGTATCCTAAAGAGAGTGGATTGAGTTTGGCTGGTTACTCAGATGCTGATTATGCCGGATCAATGCTTGATAGGAAAAGTACCTCAGGAACTTGTCAGCTCGAGCTAGACTTATCTCATGGTTTAGCAAGAAACAAAACTCAATTGCAACTTCTACCATAGAGGTCAATATATTTCACGTTGTTGTGCAACACAAATTTTGTGGATTCAACAACAACTCGTAGATTATGGACTCAATGAAGAGAAAACTCCCATTTTCTCGTGATAACACAAGTGCTGCAATCACACGTAACCCCAAGTTCCATGCCGTAACAAAGCACATTGATGTTAGACACCACTTCATCGAGACCATGTTGAAAAGGCAATATAGAGATACTCAAGATTGGCATGTAAGACCAACTTGCGTATATCTTCACCAAGCCCTTACAAGAAAGCCGGTTCTTGACCTTAAGACATAATCTTGGGTTGATGGAGTTGCTCGAGGACCAAAAATGTCCTCAATCTCTAAAGTCCGAGGCAAGGTAGAAAAGAAGTAGGCCTCGAGAACATGCTCGTAAAGCCAAGTTGTTAAGAAGTGATGCAAAGGTTTCTGAGTAGCAACACTCAGAAAGGCAAAACATTTCTGGAACGGGTATCCAGAAAGGCAAAGGTTAGTACACACTCAATGAGTAAATAAGACTAGAACTTACTTACTAAGAGTGGGTCAAATACATTCAAACAATCAAGTTTCGATTATCAATTCAGAAACTATTTAGTCATAAAGAGAAAAGACACATAAAGCCCGAAAAACATAAGTTCTGGGAGTCAAACATGTCCAATGTCTTGTATTTTTGCCATTTTCATGATAAATAATATAAAGATAAGGACTTGACACTCAGAATGATAAGCTCAAACGATTAAGTGTTCCTACTCTTTACTAAGTGACACAATGAACAAGTCGGCACATTACCATTTATTGATTGATATCATTACAAGATATTCAATATAAGCCCTTGATGTATAAACGTTTGATCTCAACGGCTGAGATTAAAACAAAGCAAGTAATGTCTGTTTAGAAATTCAGACGTGGCCCACTAAGCATTTAATGAGAAACGTGTGTGATACCACGCCTATGCAGATACAAAGACACACATTCATACTCAGTTATATGTATGTTGTATCTATGTACGTTTTGTCTGCTATATATATAGGAATTGGGCAAAAGACAAACACTTTTACCAAATTTGAAATTTCATACTTGCATCAAAATAGCAAAACCTCTCAAGTTTTCTGCAAAACTTCTTCTGCAACTCAACTTCTTGTGCTTAGTCTTCTGAAAAGATAGACTAATCTCGATTATTCTTGCAAAATCCATCTGTAAACACTCACTTAAAGACTCTATATAAGAGATGGCACCAAAGAAGATGACGACCAAGAACCCTAAGGTCAAGATCATCCGCTCCTCACGAAAAGCAAGGAGGAAAAGAACTCAAGGTGTTCAATAAACGCCTTCTAGGAGAGTTTACCCTTCCGAATGGAATCCAAGTCACAAGATGAATTGGGAGCTTCTCTTGTGAAGAAATATGTTTCATAGCCATTTCTTCAAAAGCAGATAGAAACGATATTGGGAATGTTGAAAAGTTCCCATATCTACAAGTTTCGTGTGTCGCACTCCAAAGGACTTTCCACATCGGATGTGTGGAGTTCTACAACAACTCCAAAATCTTCACAAAAGTTGTGAATGATGTAGAAGAGAAGTACATGCAGATCAAGTTCAAGGACAAGAAATTGTCCTAGATCGCAAGACTTTCGCAACTTATTCCGATTGAAAATCGAGGAACAATCGACGACATCAACATCGTGGATGCCTCCATGATTCAAAGTGTTAAGGAGCTATTTGAGGCAATCCATTGAAAATGCAAAGGTCGCCAAAGAAACTTTGTTCGAAGCCATCGAATCCACCATCTCCGTAAACACCGGAGTACTTGCTCTCATTCTCGTCCGCTGCTTTGATGGCAACAAAGGTGGAGACCAGATAAGCATGGAGAGATGGATGATGCATCTTCCAATAAGAAGCATGAAGGGCAGGAAACCCACTTTAATTGGGAGAAGTACGCCTTCAACAAATTTCTTGGGCACATTGAGGAATTTGAGCCTAAAATCATCAATGGCCTTGCTGAGACAAAGGCCAATATGCATTTTGGTCTCGAATCGCTACATTCGAAACAATGGGAATAACTCTCAGAAGAGACAAGAAATCCCAATCACCAACTCCTTTTCAGACATGCCTTGAAGAAAAGGAGAAATTGTCATTGAGAAAGCTCAGAAGAGGCGTAAGAGCTGAGCTGCCCAACAAGGTGAAGAGGTCTCGAGCAAGCCCCGCCAACCTCCAGCCTGTTAAGAGAAAGAGGACTCAAAGCAAGAGAGCCTCTAAGTCCCAAAGTGTACAAAGCACAACCTTCTAGAGACAAGATCTCAAGATGTTGTTCGCCGTAAAGGCAACACCAGAAGCCCCAAGAATTCTCGAGACAGTCGCCCAAATCTCCAGAGATGATAGAAATATCATAGATGGGTCACCCTAACTGACAAAGGACTTTGATGATGATGTAGTACTTACACAAGTATTCAAAAAGTCCAGATTGAGACTCATGGAGGAGCATCAAGCTCAAATTTCAGAAAGAAAGGAGCCCTCCGTCCAACAGAAGAAGAAGGCCGGATGAGGAAGATAGAGTGATGGAAGATGTTGACATTGCTTCCACATTCACAATGCCAACATTTAATGTGGTCAAGAAAACCCGCTTCGAACAGTTCTCAACCTTCCGAGAGAGCTCAACTCGAAGAGATCAAACCGAGATGGAGACTCGTAAAGATATTGAGAGGAGACCAACAATGAGCAAGAGAGGTCAGGAAACTCCACTAGTCCAAGAGACTCAAACTCAAATTTCACTCTATTCAGTAACAAAGATAGTTCAGATTCAACATGTCAACATAATTGTATGTTAACTTGTTACTCTTAAGATTTGTTACAGCCAACTTGGAGACACAATTTCGTGGGAAGAAAACTTGTCCACTCCTTGAATCAAGAAGAGGTTACTCCAACCTCGTAATATCAAGAAGAGCCTGCTCCACAGCGAAAGTTATCTCCTAACAAGAAATAACTAACTTAAAATTGCTCTAATCTTATGTTCGATATTCTTAAATGTCTCTTCAGGCTCCAACGAGGAAGTAGTGGTGGTGAAACCAACACCCAAAACCTAGAGATTCCGTGGTTTAAAAGCTTTCTCGAGGAAGTATTTACCGAGCCTTCACGAGAAGGTAAGTAAAGAATAATCTTCTTCAACGAATGCTCGAGAACCCACTACTAAAATCTCTTATGTTTGTTCTGTGCTCAATCAAGAACACTGGACGGAGAGAATGTGATCTTATCTCCTCCAAGAGAAACTAAAACTCAACAAGCAAGATTCAGAAAGGTGCGTAAACCCCAAGGTTTCGAGGAACTTACATCGAGCTTCCTCACTTGGAAAGTGAAGTCTCATAAAGCACTTTTCCATCTATCTTTTCTGTTAACAGTTTCTAAACATATTTGATTGTAATTCTCAGGTTCAATCAGAAAGAAAGGATGCTGAGGATCAGATTTCTCCTCACATCAAGGTATCTGAGGCCTCTGTGCCCAAACAAGGTCCAAGCAAATGAGCCTAGTGTTTCTACACAGGTATGCTCAGAAAGCTTACTTTTGCACACAGATACTAACACAAGTAGTTTGAACAAAACTAACTTGATCCCTTTCTTTCAGGCTCAAAGTCTAGTGCCACTCAACTTACTCCAAGCCTTTAAGAAGCACACTCTCAAGAAACATCTAAAGTGCTTCAAACAATGGCAGAAACTCAGAAAGGCCGATCTTTCTGAAATTGCAAGAGTAATTGACATCCCAGAGAAAAGGGCCATAGCAATCATTCTGGAAGACCATATCCATGCTATGTTTCCCACAGGATCATATTCTTTTGCCACTCTGATGGATGATGACTTCTTAAATGAAGTAGCACAAAGACTCCTAGCAGACTTTCAAGCTGCTGATGCTCAAACCCAAGAGCAGATGGTGACCCATCCTGCCTTGCCCAAAGAAGCTCACAACCTACCCTTCCGAGCAAGAAGAAGTAATGGGAGGATGATCACACTTCCGATGTGATCAACCCGGTTTCAAGATGAGGAGGAAACGATGAGAATGACTACCAAGAACCTCCTTCCGAGCATCCAAGTCAAGAAGACAAGAAAAGGATGATGATGATGATGATCGTAATGATGATCCCAACCCGAAATGGCGGATTCGTAGTTAGCAAAGGAAGTGTAAAAGGCTACTCCTTCCAATACTCGTAAAGCCCCATCATCATCACCACCAAAGTCTCATCAAAATACCCAACAGTTGAACAAGACACAATTGAAGAAATCATGCCAATCGAAGTTTAGGATTGAACAACTCATTTAAGTTGGAAGAGGAGAAGAGAATCAACTTAGAGTGTCAAGCTCTTATCAAGAAAAGGAAGCCAAACTTGAAAAGCTGTAGAAGCTAATGCTAAGGAACGCACTCCTAGATGAGCAAAGGTTGTTGAAAATGCCATCGTTGTCATCACGAGATAGATGCCATGGATGACAATGATGATGTAGAGCATTATGCTAAGGTCATCGAAAGACCTTCTACTTCTCGTAGGCCAAAGATACTCAAAGGCAAACAAAAGATTGCCACTGCAAATAATCCAAGAAAAGGATTATGAGAGTGATGTCAAATAAACCCAAACTTGATCTCCCAAGGTAAGATGAGAGGCTAATCACTAAGGAAAAGCTAGCCCTTCCGCTCCTCAAATTTTCTCGCCTAGGTGCTTCAAGAAGTGATGAGCATGTGTCAAGAACAAATTGCTTTCTTGAACTAAGAGACAAACATGTTGCTCAAGACAACCAAGTCCTACAACATCCCAAGAGATGAAAGATTCGTCACGATTGCTAAATAGAGCAACCAAAGATAGCTCTCTCTTAGAAAGACTTAGCTCGATCGTGGAAGAAGATCGCAATAAAGGCAACCAAGCACTAGCATATGCTACTTATGCTACTCAACAAGCTGAGGCTATTCTAAGGCCTCTTGAAGAGCTCAACAGAAAAGAGCAAGTGTTGGTTAGGCAAAACAAGGACATGAAAGAAGAAATCCAAGAATTGGTCAGGGTGCATAACAACCTCCAGAAGAACTTTGAATCACTCTCTGAAGCTTATGCTATCATGAGTCAGTCATTCATGACTAAGGGGGAAGGAGAGATGGCAGAGGAAGAAAAAGAAAACAATCAAATCTCCCCTCCTCAAGTCAACTAGTCATTAAGGACACCACTGGAGACAACCCTGCTGAAGAAGTTGTTCCAGATCAACCAAATGTAAAGTCGAGAAGTATGGTCACTAGTACCAAGTCCCTTAGGATCTCAGATGGGAACAACCAGAAAGCTTCTGAAGAAGAAAATCAAGAAGAAGGTGAGGTAAGAGGTCAAGAGAGCTGCAAGCCTCACAACTGGAACATCAATGATGATGATGAGGATGAATCTGATACAGATGAGCATCCACTTCACAAAAGAAGAAGGCACGCAAGCCCCTTATAACCTCCTCTGGCAACAAGGCCAATAGCAGCCAGAACCCCTTCTGGAAATACCAAGTCAATTCAAGGGACTTCCACCAAAGACAAATTTCAAGGCAGAAGAAAGAGTCACAGATCTCCTATGTAAGGCCACCCAATGTAAAGGCTAGAAGGGATATTCAATAAGGAGCAAACAAAGAAACTCATCAAGAAAAGCCAATTGATGCCCACATTGAGTATGTGCAAACCAGTAATGAAGAGTCTTCATATAGGTGCATTCTGAACAAGAAAGGGTATTGGATTCTGGAACTGCAACATTTACTTGTCAATGATAAGTTTCCAACTCCCATCTTCAACTAGATCCTAAAATGGAGTGAAGGCAAGCCAAATTTGCTAAAACATGAGCACCTTCATGCCTGGCTAAACTTTGAGGTTGAAAAGAGAAATGATGCCAGAAAGATGGACCTTTCTTTTCCTTGTCCTTACCCCAAGCCAGAAGATGTGCACAAGACAAGAAAACTGGATGGTAGCTACAGCAAGCAGAACAAGCTAGGTGTTCATCCCTATGAGTCATTCTACATGATAAAGGATGAATATCTGGATGATATTCACTATCTGGAAGAAATATACAAGTATTTCAACCTATCTGAGCTACAAGTAGACCATGCCTGGGTCTGGGGAAAATACTACTGGGTCAAACACTTTCTGAAGAAAAACTACAATCTTGGCAAGAGTTACCATGAAATTTGTATCTTATCCAGAAAGACAAAACTTTCGGAAGGATACTTTATGACTATGTCCAAGAATGCGTAAAAGTGGATGATTATGTCAATCGATCCAGAAGGGTGTCAAGAACTCGAGGTTTCAACCTAAGTTATTTTTGAAGACTTGAAGACTAGTATCTTAGAATGTTTACTTGGAGCTTGGACTTCCGTTGTTCTAATTTACTTAGTTTGTTTTATTACTTTTTGTAATCTTTGATTGTTTCAAATTTCTATCTGTAAAAGTTGCATCTTACTCAGAACTGCACTCTATCTCAAGATCATACTCGTATACATTTTAATAGATGACAACTTATCAAGAAAGATCACTTCTTGTGATTTGGTTGATGTTTACTTCGCACTTAATTCAACTAAAATTGAATATCATTTGAAATGATTAAGTGGTGGATTGTTTTCTTCTAGATTACAAATTTGTAATAGGACTTTGAAAGATAGTCATGGATGACTGATCAAAAGGGGGAAATTTGTTAGAATATATGTTAGTATTTTGATCATTCATCACATGTTCTTATCTTAGCCGTAAAGGTGATTAAAGTACTCTCGTTCACTTGAACATTGTAAAAGAGGAAATCACCGAGTATGATTAGTCTAGTAAATCTTGTATTAGGATTATAGATCTCGAGTGTAATTTTTATTTCCAAGAAGACCATGAAGATCAATCCTAGCAATGGAGCTTTTCCAAGATTACAAGACCTAGATTGCACATGATTTATGAAGACACCAAGGTTTAGTTTCACTGGAAAGACTATGTCCTTAATCCTTTCTTAAGTTCATTTAGTTACTTTTGAAACATGATTCGAACATATGACATCATGAGTATGGAGCATGCAAGCCATCGAAGGCTAATGTATCCGCTGAAGACTACAGACAAGAAATAGTACATGTGCATTAATCAGATCGGTAAAAGCCACTAAAGCACGCCTCTCTCGAGATATGAGACAAGGACTTCGAGTACTCATTTCAAGATAAGTATAGATCAATTTGAATTGTGTCTAACGGATAACATCCCAACGACTTTCTAATTCATCTATAAATATCACACACTTAGATGTCGAGAAATACGATCAAGAACGATCTAACTTGCAAACTTACAATCTAGCAAAGTATTCTCTCAAGCACTCTACTACCCTTTCAAAGCTTTCGCTGCTTAAAGAATCACTAGTAGTTCTAAGTTGTCCGAACCTTAATAAGAGATTGTTATTCGTGAAAGAGTTGAACTATCGACAACCAATCAAGCTCATTCTCCGTAATCTACATCAATTACTGGGTCAAGAAGAGCATTGTCATACACCGAACAAGTGTATTAAGTCTTGTTCTATTAGCCTCTCAAAACATAATCTAAAAGTTATACGAGAAGCCTCTCCGACAACCTTATAACCAACACCATCAAGGCGTGAGTAGAGGAAGTACTTGATTTGGGAAATCGTGAATAACTCCAAGGTTATCCGAGTAGAGAAAGTACTTAGCTCACGAATGGGAATAACTCGGGGAACATTTGGTTGGGAACCAATTGTTTAAGAATCTTAGAATAGGATTTTGTAAGGTGAACCCAATTATCGTTTCTAGTGAATTCTAGGTCTCGTAAAGACCAAGTGGTTTAGTCGAGGATTACGCCACCTCCAGATACCACTATACTTGCCGTGTTATTTGCCTTTCAGATTTATCTTTCAAAGCACACACGCATTTTCTATTGTTTCGCACTTACCTATCTTAAAGTCTTCCAAGGCCTCGAATCTAAGTATCGAAACCCCTGTGTTTCGAGAAATCGTGTTTATCGACAAAGTTTTAAAAGACTATTCACCCCCTCTAGTCTTTTTACTTTGACGTTATCTGGACCAACATTTCTCAAACTAAGTACTTCCTATACTCCACGCCGAATATGGTGTTGGTTTTAGGTTTGTTTATTAGGTGAGCTTCTTAAATAACTTGTTCAGTTATTCAGATAGCTCTATGAATCAAGTATACTTAATACACTATTCAATGTATGGTATCTTGTTCTCATCGACCCAAGTCTATTGTAAGTGTTCCAGAATGAATCTCGATATGAAATCTTAGTTCAACTCCTTCACGTATAACAATGCTTGTTAAGGATCGTGACACTTAGAACTTTTGTTACTTAGAATCAAGAGCTTTGGTCGCAATGTAAAGCTTCAAGGTAAGTAGTTTGCTTGAGAGAGCTTGTGTGAGTATTCAATGTAAGTTCAAGGTTGTGTGTTCTAAGGTGTATTCTCAAGTCGCCTAAGTGTCGATATTTATAGATGAATTTGAGTGCCGCTTCAATAGTATCCGTTAGACTTAACTCAATTTCAAACTATTGCTATATAATCAGAAAGGTTTGTCTTCTTCTTCGGTTACCGCTTTTGTTCGTGACATTTCGCTGCATTAAATGCATCAGATTATATTTTGTCCTCAGAGTGCCAACTAACTATGCATGGTATCGTAGATCTTTATACAATCGTAGTTTTACTTAAACTTTGCATGTTCTTTTCCATCGATTATCACAACCTGTATACCATTTGTTGAAACAACTTTGGTATAAAATATTTCGCTTTCGTAAACATAGTTTATATCCAAGGTATCGAGTGTAGATATCTGGGCACTTTCCTCGTCTTTAAACCTTTTATTCTCGATATCTTTTGCAACACTTGTGTTTCAAACACTTGTTTCTTCAAGATATCCGACATAGGTATCCGAAAACCATTGTCTTCAAAGAATCTTGTGCGCTTCAAATCTTCAAATCCGCTGAACTTTTCCCCCTTCAAAGTCTTCTTGGTCTTCTTTAGAAAATAAAAATTACATTTTGAGACCTAACATCCTATACAAAATTTGTTAGACTATCATACTTAGTGAGTTTCCTCTTTTACAGTGTTCAAGTGAACCAAAAGTACTAACCACCTTTCTGAGCTAAGATAAGTCATTAGGTTGCTGATCAAAATCTAAATAGATATTCCTAACAAATTTCCCCCATTTTGATCAGTCAACGATGACTATCTGACCTATTACAAATCTGGATGTGGAAACAATCCATCACTTAATCATTTCTTATGATCTTCACCATATAATTATGCGTAGTAAACATCAACCAAATCACAAGGTGTCTTTGCTGACAAGTTATATTTTATAAAGAATGATATCTGAGAGTAAGTTCATCAGATATGATACAGAGAAAGCTTACATATAACTTTAGTACATAATACAATTTAGCTCAGTCAACAAGATACAAAAATACATAGTAAATTAGGACAACATGAGTAACCAAGCTCCAAGTAGACATCCTAATAAACTAGTCTTCAAGTCTTCTATACTTCAAGTCTTCAAAACAGCTCCATGGATCAATCTGGAAATTTCCTATCACCAAACCTTTTGATATCATCAGAGTAGTCATAGAGAAGAGTTCTGAAAATCATCTCTGTGTCTCTGGCAAATCCACAGACTTCCTTGTAAGTTTTGGTAGGATTTTTCTTGACAAAGTGCTTGACCGACAAATACTTTCCCCACTTCCAGGCATGCTCGATTCTGATATCTGATAGCTTGAAGTAATCATAAATGATCTTTAGATATCTGATGTCACCCTTGTATTGATCTTCAGTTAAGTAGAAGGACTCATAGGGTTCCACAGATAGTCTTGCTCTTGTGCCTGTTCCAGTAATGTTGGGAATTCTGTGCACATCATCTGGCTTTCCATAAGGACATTCATCAGAGAGGTCCTTGTTCATGGATTCTATTCTCTTGATCACTTCAAAATCCAACCATGCTTTGATGTGGTCAGTTAATCAAGATCGCTTGTTTTTCTCCATGCCATGAGTCGCTTATGGATCGTTCGAAACCTTGAATTTAGCAAGAAATGCCCGAGTTCCGTAATCCAAAGAGCCATTTTTCCGATTTATGCACCGTAGACGGAGGAGTTGTTGTCATTCTTCACATACTCAATTTCGCTTCTTCCGCCCGAGTGGAAGTCGATTTTGTCTTTGTTCTCAAATTTCACTGCTCCTCCTTTGTCTTCAATTCTCCTTTGGGGTAATGCTTGAAGAACCACCGATAGACTTGGTATTTCCAGAGGGTGTTTTAGCCGCCAAAGGCTTTGCAGCCTATGGGCTCATTAGCTTTCAATTTTCCTTTTTCGTGAAGAGGAGCTTCATCTTCAGCCTTCATCATCATCATCAAGATCAATTCTTGTGAGACTTTTGCAGCCTTCTTCATTGCCTGTGGATTTGATTTGCCTTCTTCTTCTTCTTCTTCTAAGATTCATCAATCCTTTTACTTGTCTTCTCCTTGGAGCCTTGGTACTCCTTGAGGTTTCGTGTTCCCTTGTTGTCATTCCTTGTTCAGAAGTCGAGTGGTGGCCACTATCCGTAGAGCACCTGACCGAGGAGGGCTCATTTATTCTGAGAGGTGGTTGTTCAGATTTTCTTTTGTTTCCTCTTCCTCTTCCTCTTCCTCTCTGAGCCTCTTGATATTCTTTCCCGTTAGTCATTGTTGACTGACTTAGAATCACAAATGATTCTGAAAGGGAGTTAAAGTTCCCTTGCAGATAGTTGTAAGCAGCAACCAACTTTTTCAGATCAGCCTTGAGCTCATGATTTTGTTTGATAAGACCAAAGATCCTTATCAAGAAGCTCGCCAAGGCCTTGAACAAAGATCTCGCTTCCAAAAAGATAGCAAGCCTCTTCAAAAGCTTTTGTAGCCAAGAGTTGGTCATCATCCCTAACCATGCCTAGTTCTTTCTGAGAAATCACCAGACTGGTTATTCTCTGAGTGATGAGCTCAGTGAATGACTTCAGCTCTGCAGGGACGGATGCAATGGCGGCTTTTTCTTGAGAAGATAACTCCTTTTTTAATTTAGCCAGTAATTGATATCTATTCAAGTATTCATCGAGTCGACATTTGGCCTTCAATGTTTCAGAACAATCGCCTTCCTTTTCAAATGTGAAACCGCCAAGTGTTCATTATGTGTTCTTCCAAAGTCTTGTCTTCTTCATCATCCGAAAGTTATCACCAAAGGATCTTCATCCTCTCGACATTTTCATCAATGTTCTCTAGTCCAAAGAACCATCTCGTAGATGGGTTTCTTTCCTTCAAAGGAGGAGGATGGAACATCTTCGATTGCGCCTTTAGCATCATGCTTGTCATTAGATACTTGTTCAAGATTCAATTCCTCAAGAATTGCTTGAATGAAGTCGGAGTTCTTTCATTTCAGCATAAGCTTCCATTTCCTTGATTGTTTGATCTTCAATCTTCTGGTGCTTTGCTCTAGATTCAGCTATCTTTTCTTCCATTTGAAGATGTAGTTGTTGTTCTTCTTCCAACAGTTGTTTGAGTTGAGCAACTCTGGCTTGTGCATCTGTTATTTTCTAAGTTGTTCCCTCAGAGTGCTCAACTACTTGTTCAGTAGTAACTTTGTGTGAAGTCGATGAGTAGATTTCTGAGGAGATGGAGAAGGGGATTGCTGTGAAGTCCTCTCAGTGTGCTTTTCAGCAGCTGAGGCAATGTGTCCTTGTGAAATCCCTCCCGTCCCTGGTGCAGGGGCATCATCATAATCCTTTTCGTGATGGTCAAAGGGAGGTTCATCAAAGTTATTCTCATCTATTTCTTCCCCCTCATCGTCTTCAGATACAAGATTAATCACTTCAGGAATAGTGATCTTCTGCCCATTAACCTCCTCTTGCTCAGAAGGAATATATTGTAGAGTCTGGGGCAGGACTGGCTTGAATGTCATTTGTAATCTTGTCTGACCATCAGCCTGATTAAAGGCTTGAATCAAATTCTGTGCCACTTCTCTGGAGAAATCCTTATGCAATAAGGTCGCAACTTGATAATCGTGCGGGAAACATTGCATGGATGTAGTTCTCCAAGTCAAGAGCTCGTGTCGCCTCGTAGGTTGATCTGTGATTCTCAATATTTCGTAGAGATCGAGCACCTTAACCTCCGCCATTTCTTGAAGCATTCAATGTGCTTTTAGCAGGGTGTGAGCTTTGAAGAAGGGAAGTAGTCCTTTTCTCATCATCATGGACCTTCGTGGCACTTGTTCGAGCCTCGAAAGAAAGAGTTCGAAGTTAGATTCAAAACTTGTGTAGATATCTCGAGTACAAGTGTAGTTAGGTTTCGAGGTACCGAATGAGTACATCAGAGATTTGTACCATCGAGACAGGGTCGCCAGATATCTTGTTGTGAGGTGGAGACTGAAGTCCGTCCTCATCAACCTTTCTTTCCGCTTGTCGAGAATTAAAACATAACACTTAGGAAATTTTATCAAGAAAATTTTTATCGACAAATCGATATCCGAGATGTCAATTACCTCTGGAGGCTCAGACAGTTTGTCTCACGTAAACTTGTGCAGCTTCGAATCTTTTCGTGATGAAGGCCTTGATGCCTCATCAATTTCCATATGTCAGAGGATTGAATGGATAATTCCTCAACAACTTCTACTTTTTTGAACGCTTAGTAGAAAGTGTTAGTCTAAGAAAATGATCGAGATTGCTCTTTGAGGAGTATAAATATCTTAATGAAATACCTTCTCTGTATGTTCAGACATTTGTTCCTCGTGGGCCTCGAAGCCCTCGATTTCTCTTCAAGAGATAGACTTTTCAATCTCTTCATTTTTCTTCTCATCGCTGAGCCTATTAGAAACAAACACTTATTAGTGAAGTGTATTAACGAATATCCTAAAATTATATCTTAAGGAAGTCTTTATCACCGTAGCATGTGCCTATTCCTGTCGAGGGTGGAAGTCTTCTTCGGGCTTCGAGGCTTTTCACTTCCTCTTGTTCTCGTGTTTCTAAATCACCTGTAATAAAGAAATTCTATTAAATAACAAGATTATGGCACAAAATATCACAAGTAGAGAGTTAAACCATTCAGATACCTGAGTAATGTCAGGCTGATTGGTCTATGAAACTTGTGACCCTTCTATGGGAGTTTTCTCTTCATTGAGTCCATAGTCTCTGAGTTGTTGTTGTATCCACAATATTTGTAAAGCACAACATCCCGCAGCAATATATTCAGCCTCTGTGGTAGATGTGGCAATTGAGTTCTTTCGTCAACCAAGATATCAATCTAGCACCAAGAAATCGACAAGTTCCTCGAGGTGCTTTTTCTATCAAGCAATGATCCAAAGATAGTCAACATCCTAATAGCCAACCAAACTCAATCCACTATCTTTTGGATACCACAATCCAACTTCTACAAGACTTTTACATACCTCAATATTTTCATGGCAATGTTGTAGTGATTGCATCGATTTGTTTGAAATCTAGCACACTCCAACCGCATATTGAATATCGTGTCTACTTGGCAAAGGAGGTATAGTAGAGACTCAATCAATTTCCTATACTTGTGTTCTTCAACACTCTTGTCGATTCAAGATAGGTCATTTTGGTTCCAATGCTCATAGTATCTTAGCATTCTTTTCGTAAGGCTTTAGATTGAACTTGTTGAGCATGTCTTTGCATACTTTGTTTGACTAATAAATATTCCATCATCGAGTTGCTTGACTTGCGCCCTAGGAAGTAATTCAATTCTCCCATCATGCTCATTTCAATTTACTTTTCATGAGTTCAAAGAAAGTCTTCACAAAGTTGCTTTTTAGATCCAAATATAATGTCATCAACGATACTTGAACTAAAAGTAGTTTCCCATCATGGTTCAATGTGAAGAGTGTTTTATCAACATCTCCTTTCTTGAAACCACTTTCGAGTAGTATCCGCCAATGTATTATACCATGCTCGAGCTTGTTTCAGCCCATACAGAGCTTTCTCGCTTATAGACCATCCTACTTTCTCGAGGAAACTTCAAAACCTCGTGGTTGCTCAACATAGACTTCCTCAAGAAGTTCACCATTTAGAAATGCACTTTGACATCCATTTGATAAATCAGAAGTCATTATGAGTCAAAGGCTAGAAAGAGTCTTATTGCATCCAATCTTGCAACCGGTGCATAAGATTCATCAAAATCTAGTCCTTCACCGGGTGAATCCTCGCAACCAACCTAGCTTTGTTTCTCAAGTTATTTCACCAGACTCATTCATTTTGTTTCGAAACCCACTTGGTTCCGACATGATATTCTGCCATCAAATGGAACCAGCTTCAGACTTTGTTTCTCTCAAATTGATCCAACTCTTCTTGCATTACGTAGATCCAATCTTGATCCTTTAATGCTTCTTCTATAGTCTTCGTTCAATGTTTGAGATGAAACATCCATAGAGACAATTTGCTTTTTCAAAGAATTGCTCTTCTAGTTCTAACTCCTCGTCTATGGGATCAATCACATCCTTCAGGATGATTTCTTATCTATTTCATAATGGGTTTTGAATTAGTAGGATCAATATCATTTTGATTTGTATGTGAATCAATATGATCTTGATGAGATACTTGTGCAAGATTCAAGATATCCGACACATGGAGATGCCATGGATATCGACACTTTTTTCAAGGTTAGAGATATATCCAATCTTACATTTCAATTATCTCATTTTCAGATACCTCTCCATGATGAAGGTTCTCAAGAATCTGCTCCATTTCGAATTCTCACAGAAAATTCTTCATCATGTCTTAGAGTCATCTGGTTGTTACTAAGCATAGGTTGTTTTTCATCGTCAGACTCATCCTCTATTTGAAACATAGAATTGTTTTCTTCTGAGGATCCTTTTTCAGAATCTTTAATCATTAGTTCTTTGAACCTATCTGAGAGATCATCATTTAAGAGTACTTTCTTGTTTCCTTCATAGAACACTACATGAACAGATTATTCGATCTTTTGCGTTCTTTTGTTGTAGATTCTGTAGACTTTGCTATTCAGAGAATAACCAAGAAATACTCCTTCATCTGCCTTTGGTTGAAATGTTCTCAAGTATTCTTTTCCATTATTAAGAATAAAACATCTGCAACCAAACACCCTTAGATGTTTGATACTAGGGGGTCTACCAATGAAAAGCTCGTAAGGAGTTTTGTCATGGTATTTGTTACCCAATAAATTTCACTTATTTCAGTGTCAGCAAGCATTGTTCTTGCTGCTTCTTTCAGGGTCCTATTCTTTCTTTCAACAACACCATTTTGTTGTGGTGTTCTTACAGAAGATAGTTGATGTTGTATACCTTTGCAGGTACAAAACTCTTTGATGTACTGGTTCACAAACTCAGTACCATGGTCTGTTTTGATTACAGATACCTTGTCATTTTTCATGACTTCGAGCTTATTCAGCAAGTTAGGTATCTCAACCCTTGCATCAGATTTGTGTTTGAGAAAGACAACCCAAGTAAATCTTGAGTAATCATCAACAACAACCAGACCATACTTCTTTCCTGCATAACTAGTTACAGAGGATTCAAACAGATCCATATGCAACATTTGCAGTGACCTTTCACTGGAATGTCTAGTTTTAGACTTGAAAGATGTTTTGGATTGTTTTCCCATTTGGCAAGCTGAGCATACACCTTCTTTTCTATATGCCATTTTGGGTAAACCATCCACCAACTCTTTCTCGCTAGCTTATTCGTAGTTTTGAAATTCAAGTGACTCATTCTTTTATGCCATAGCCAATTTTCTTCAAGTGGCAGATTGACTCACCAAGAGACATTCTTCGTTGTATGATGCCCAATCAAGAACATAAAGATTTCCTTTAAGCCTTGCAACCAAGACCGCCTACTTTGACTCATTGTCAATCACTTTACATAGTTTTGACTTGATCTCGACAGGTACCCTTTGTCCACTAGTCGACTCATGCTTAGGAGATTATATTTCAACCTTTACATGAAGTACTTCAGAGATTGTAAGGGCTCCAAACTTCAAATTGCCAAAACCTATGGTCGATTTTCATCTCCTCCAAAGAAACCCGATAATTGGTCCATCATTGCAATTTTGTAGTCAATCGATTTGCTTTGTCTCGTCATGTGCTTCCCACATCCACTATCAAAATGCCACTTTGAATTAGTCTTTAGAGTGTTCGCATAAAACAGAAACATGAGATTAGTTCTCATACCAACAATGGAACCATCCGACTAAAGAATCTTCCAAGAGGGAATCCATTTTGAATGAATTTCTTAGAAACATTCTTTTGTCTAACAGAACATAAGGAGGAATCCTAGTTAAATGATTTGTATCATTGTTGTTAAGAACTATTTTCTTCCTCGTGTGTTCCTTGGTGCTCCATTTCGTGCTTTCAGACACTGTCAGTTTCGAAGTCCGCTTCTCAGACTTAGCTTTCCTAGCCGATTTCTTCTAGCTCGCATTCGATTTTCAGGGCTTGATTTATCTTCCACTTCGATAATTGTCGTGAGCAATTCTAGCTTTTAACCATCGCTTTTGCTCTTGTTTGTATTCACGAGCAAGTTGTTTCCGATGGCTTTATAGCCAATACTGCTCGAGCACTGTGCTATCTCGAGATATCTTCTCGTAGGCTTTGCTAGTCTCTCGATAATCTATTTTCTTTCCGTAAAACGTGACATAGGAGAATTTGTTAGCTCGCAATTTTTCCTTTTGAGAGACATATAATCGTGGTGATTACACTTTTCGTTGTTATGTTTCTTTTCGTAGACATTTCCTACATTTTTCCTTTCGACTTGTTTTTCCACAAAGGCTTGGTCGAATCGCTTTTCCTTTGTCGACAATCTTAGCTTTCTGATCGATACTATAGATTGTTTGGGAATCACCTTGCTGAGCACTGACAAATGTTCGTCCTTCATTACTCTTATTCAGAGTGGTGGAACTGTCTGTGTGTGTCCAAATTTAAGTCCTCTCTTTTCAAGGATCTCTTAAATAAGATTGTACTTCAAGAAGAGTGTCACTAGCTTTCGCATAAGATTGAAAAGATAGTTCTTCTTTTCGAGTTCCTTATTCTCGTAAAGAAGATCTTCACATTTCTTTTGAAAATTCGCCATCGCTTCTTTATGTGACTTTTCGTCTCGTATATCGAGCCTTGAGAAATGCATTTTCAAAGATCCTTTTCTCAGATATCTTGATTAATTGAGAATTTTCCTTTTCAAGAGAATTCTTCTTCTTTAAAACTTTTGGCTCTAGCTCGGATCATTTGAAATTCTCTTTCGTAGAGATCAAGTTCTCTTTTGAGTTTTTCCAGATCTTTGATTCCCTCTTCATCACTTTCATAAGTATAACAGAAGTATGTGTTACCTCATCACCATTAGACAAGGTTCAATTCGAGATAGTCGAAAGATTTCTTCACCATTCCACACTTCTTTCTTCTTTGACCAAAGTCAATTACTTCATGAGAGAAACCGCACATTTCGGGAAGGCAGTGGAATCATCTCAATCCTCATCCTCGTAATCGATTCAATATCTAGAGTATCCAAATGATTTGAATCTTTTCCTTTCTTCAGTGAGCATAGCTCTCTGACATCTTTTGAAGATTCTTATGTCTTTCTTGTCACCTGTTTTTAGTTTGTTGAGGACAGGGCAATCCTTCTTGAAATGACCAGGTTTCTGACAATAGAAACAAATATCGTCTCCGATTTCTGCTTCCTCAGTACTTGATTCTTTCTGAGCCGACTTGTTCAGCGAGCTTTGCATATTTTTGTACTGGTGGTAGTTTGAGCCTAGATGCTTTTTCAGCTTTTCTTTGGTTTTTCTTTTCTCAATTTCTCGACTGACATATTTTCCCATTTGCTTTACAACAAGAGCATCCTCAGTCACTTCCTTGCCTTTCTTCTTTTCAGAAGTTCCTTGAGCAACTAAAGCAACATTCTGCAACTTCTCGCTTGTTTGTTCTCTTCGAGTTGTCTCATAGTCAATAAAGGCAAGATGAGAGAAAAGTTCTACAGAGTGATATCCGCATTCCTCGTTAAAGTAGAAAACTTTGTGTGTTCCTGCTATGATTTAGACTCTCACAATAGTTTTAATCTTTTCGACTGGGTATATCTATTACTTTCACCAAGTGCAGCCATGTCACTCATAAGTGTTGTAAACCGAAATCTAGTTCTTCAAGAGTCTCTCGGACCTTGTTTAAAGTTTTGGAATTTGAGCTTCAAAACTTCAACTTGTTTCCTTTGTTTTCAAAGGCCGCAGCATTTCTTCAATCAAATGCCAGCCACTTTCGCCATTTTTGCACCCATTTACATCGTATGTGCTCGAGTAGAACGATGATGATATTACGAGCCCGACCATCCAAATGATTTCTCTTGGCATCTTCCGATGTCCAAAGCTCTCTAGGCTTTCGTTCAGAATAACTGAACCGGTAGGTCTCCCATCGTCGACGACTGTCTGTGAAGACCCATCGCTTTGTTCTCTGATTACGCCAATCAGGAAGCTCGGATCTACGGCATAGACACGCTGGAACAGAAGAGGACCGACGCATTCACTAATATCCATAGATATCAAGCAACTGCAGACCGGGTCTACAACAGGAATATTCAAGCTAAAGATTTACAGGTCGGAGATCTAGTGCTCCGCATAGCTGATATCTTGAGCAATATTGGGAAACTCAAGCCCAAGTGGGAAGGACCTTACAAGATCATCGGAGCTATAGTGAATGGAATTTATGAACTGGAGGACGAACACGGACTCCCACTCAAGCGTACTTGGAATGCCAAGAAGCTTCAAAAGTTCTATGCTTAGGTCCGCTACACTAACTCCATCATTGTTTTGACATTCGGTTTAAACCGCTTGTTACGCTGAACTCGCCATTGTTTTGACATTTTGGGTTTGAACTGCTTGTTACATGTAACTTCGCTTATGTTTTTTGTTACTCGCTTTTCATCGGTCATTGGTCCAGATAACGGCAAAGTAAAAGACTAGGGGGTGAATAGTCTTTTAAAACTTTTGTCGATAAACACGCTTCTCGAGATATCTGTAAATATCCGATACTTAATTTCGTAGAGCTAAGACTTTATGTGATAAGTGCACGTGCTCAAGAAGATGTGTGTAAGTACTTTGCAAGATAAGTAAAGCAAGTAATAAACCGCAGAAAGTAAATAACACAAGTCTTTTATAGTGGTATCCAAGGTGGTGTAATCCTTCAACTAATCCACTTCGCCTTTCTCGCACTCTAGAATCCACTAAGACAGATAAATGAGTTAACCTTACAGATATCTTCTCTTGATACCTAAATATACTAGGTTCCCAACCAAGTGTTCCCCCTGAGTTATTCCCCGGCTTTCCAAGTACTTCCGCATCGTAAACCTTTTGAGCTATTCCTTAGCTTCCCAAGCTAAGTACTTCCTGTGCTCAGCAACCTTGGAGTTATTCCTTAGTTTCCCAAACTAAGTACTTCCTATACTCCATGCCGAATATGGTGTTGGTTTTAGGTTTGTTTATCAGGTGAGCTTCTTAAATAACTTGTTCAGTTATTCAGATAGATCTATGAATCAAGTATACTTAATACACTTTTCAATGTATGGTATCTTGTTCTCATCGACCCAAGTCTATTGTAAGTGTTCCAGAGAATGAATCTCAGATATGAAATCTTAGTTCAACTCCTTCATAGATAACAATGCTTGTTAAGGATCAGGACACTTAGAACTTTTGTGCTACTTAGAATCAAGAGCTTTGGTCACAGAAAGCTTGAAGGTAAGTAGTTTGCTTGAGAGAGCTTGTGTGTGAGTATTCAATGTAAGTTCAGTGTTGTGTATTCTAAGGTGTATTCTCAAGCCGTCTAAGTGTTGATATTTATAGATGAATTTGAGTGTCGTTTGAATAGTATCCGTTAGACTTAACTCAATTTCAAACTATTGATATCTGAATATAGTAATCAGAAAGGTTTGTCTTCTTCTTCGGTTACCATTTTGTTCGTACATTTCGTCATGCATTAAATGCACTGTACTATATTTTGTCCTGTAGTGCCAACGGAACTATGCATGGTATCAGAGATCTTTATACAATCAGAGTTTTACGAAACTTTGCATGTTCTTTTCCATCGATTATCACAACTCCATATACCATTTGTTGAAACAACTTTGGTATAAAATATTTCGCTTTCAGAAACATAGTTTATATCCAAGGTATCTGAGTGTAGATATCTGTGGGCACTTTCCTCGTCTCAGAAACCTTTTATTCTCAGATATCTTTTGCAACACTTGTGTTTCGAAACACTTGTTTCTTCAAGATATCTGGACATAGGTATCTGAAAAACCTTTGTCTTCAGCAATCTTGTGCAGTCTTCAAATCTTCAAATCTGTTGAACTTTTCCTGCTGGAAGTCTTCTTTTTGGTCTTCTTTAGAAAATAAAAATTACATTTTGAGACCTAACATCCTATACAAGATTTGCTAGACTATCATACTTTGTGAGTTTCCTCTTTTACAGTGTTCAAGTGAACCAAGAGTACTAACCACCTTTCTGAGCTAAGATAAGTCATTAGGTTGCTGATAAAAATCTAAACAGATATTCCTAACATTGGCCATTCAGCCCACAAGTTGTAATTGAATTTACGGCAAATCAATACAGCTTTCATCTTTCGATTCAAAACGAAATTTGATTATTTACATGGCAAAAAGATTCTAACAACAATCATGTTTGTACAAATAAACAAAAGTACACACGGTCTCCTGTGTACATGTTACGATCCGATATATCTATACGGATCCATACAACATCTACACTACAACGGAAAAGTCTGTCATATTAAACGAGATATGCCACAACTTCACCAGGGGATCTCTCAAGCAAAGGGTCCCTCGGCACTGCAATAGCATCAACCCTTCCATAAACAATGAGTAGTGGGATGCACCTGTAACACGGAAAAATCAAGAATCAGTCTCCGAACATTAAGATTCTTCAAAACACCCATTCGTTCGAACTCAAACATGGATCTAACACATTGATCGAGATTACCACCCACCGCCAAAGCCTCCTGACATGACAAGCTCCTACCGGGTGGATCACGCATACGACCGATGGGATCGTCCGTCAGCTTAAATCGTAAAATTTTCCAAGATATATGTTTCCTAGCAATAGATCTCGAGCAATCCATCCCTTTAGACCCACGCCACTCTCAAGCTCAAAGACAACATGTACCGATTTGAGAGTGGACGGGAGTCTCAAGGGGGAGAATGGTCAAGAAACCATCCTACTATTACGCATATTTTAATGGTGACAGAGGAATCTGAGCTTAAGAAAGAATAGAATGGAGATTAGAATTGGAATTGTACGATCAATGCAGTGGAGAAATTGGGTATTTATAGATAAGACGAACCAATCAGCGTTCGCCACGTAAGAAGATTGACGTTGACGATGGGCTTGGGCCATCCGTATGGGCCAAGCAGTGTTGGATCATTTGGGCTAACCCCACCTGATCATACTGAGCCCATGTTTGTAACTTTCCTATAAAAGTATCCGAGCATTCACTCATCGACGAGTCCGACGAACTTCATTTGCGGAAACACCCGAAGGTTAAGCCTATCGAGTAGTCCAGAGATCAACAAGTTAATAATTTGTTGTCTTAGGTCAAATATTGTTCGAAGTAGTCCGAGTTTGCAAGAGTTGTATACTTATGCAACTTATGGAAACTGCGCATATTATGACGGATCGAAGAAGTATAGGAAATCAAGCATTGATACATCAGAAAAAATATTGTTGTTCTAGTGATACTATTACAGATCAAAAGAAATTTAAATGTACAGGCATCCGTGCCATCAAAACATGTGGATTCACTGAGTTACAGAGTTTCTACGGGGCATACCCCGGACTTTTCATTGAGGAGGAGGTTGGCTGGGACCAACTTCGTTGATTCTAGACGGATTGGCAGTTGAAGCATTTGCACGGGACTTATCAACAAAGATCAAGGAGGCCTTTATGCTCTCAAAAGGTTGTAGTCCGCCACGCCAACGATCCAGAGGGCATGAAGTACCGCCTTCAGAAGTTGGAGTAGTTCGGAAAGGCCGAAGCGCATCTTCCTGAGCCCCGGAACACATTCCGGAAGAAAAGGTCCGCCGTTGTTAATCTCAATATCACCTTCATCGGTGACCACCTCCACGAACTCACATGCCGTCAACCGCTCATCCGGGACGACCTCCACTGGAATCTCCGCTCCACTGGCATCCGCGGACGGATCCAAACCTTCCTTCTTCCAATCGAAGTTTGGAGACACCAACCCCTTCGCTTGCAATTGGCCGATTGGGGATGAGAACCCCTCCAGACGGAGAGCATCGGCTTTGTCCGCCATAAAGAACTTGAAGGAGTCCGACTCCATGAAGTCCTTAACAGCTTGGAGTCGAGCAAACTGGAGATCTTCGAGGAGCGCATCCTTAGACTCCAAGAACGACTTCATTGCCCCATCAATGAAGTGTTCCTGCCACTCCAAGTCTGCCTTGGTCTGGTCCCAATTGGCCTTTAGATTGGTGATGACCGTGTCCTTCTTCTTCGACTTGGCCTCCATCTACTTAACCTTATCAGCCTCCTCTACCGCTGCAGCCAACGCCTTATGCAGATCCTCTTCAATAGTGGCCCGCTCACTGGCCTTCCACTGAGTAGCTCTGATCATGCATCCGAGCTACAAGAAATCCGAACAATCAGAAGTTATATTTTTAGACAAGAGCTGAAACCAAAAGACCACGGAAGTCACTTACCCTTTGATGCAGTTCGTGGATCTCTCCGACCATCTCAACCTCAGGGAGTCCGCAACTCCGTTCATACTCCGCGTCAAGGGCAGCTTGATCAGATAGAGGCAAAATAGTGGAGAAGAGCTGCCTCTTTGATGTAGGAGAGGCATCCGAGGTTTCGGTCCTTTTTCGGCCAGACACGATGGCATCACGCATCAGTACGTCCCGAGGAGGCACGGATGCAGCAGAACCACTAGGCCCAGAGGTCCTCGGAGCACCTGAGGTTGGTGGCCTCGGAGCAGTAGCACTACGGGTAGCAGGACCTTTTCCCTTGTCAGGCAACTCCAAGGTCTGCAGATCTTCACCCGCCTTCTTTTGCCTCTCTTTTTCCACAGCGAACAGGGTTGCATTTGACCTCCACAACGTCCGCATTGTGTACATCCGCATGAAGTCTGTTCTGCGGAATCTCCAGCTCCGGGTGGTCTGACGCGGACGAAGTTACCGTAATAGACTCAGACCCTTGGATTATTCCATCATCATAGTCTTGAACTTCGTGTTGGTTCTGACTATCGCTCCCGGACATCCTAGGGCACAAGGAAACGGATCAAAAAATGATGTTGTGGTCGTCCGAGAGTTTGTTTATGTATCTTATTAAGTCCCGTTGTCTGAAGAAACCCTACTTTATTGGGTGTTCCTATAGGTCTTTATCTCTACCTATTGGCACCTAGCTTGGCACACAAGGTCATGCCACAAGGGAATTCTACGTGCCAATTGGCACTATTATCTACCCCACGAGGCATGGTAACAAGAATCTCAAGAATCCTACTGGCGCTATAATCTACCATACACGGCACATTCACAGGGCAAATTTACAAGTCATGAGTAAAAATTGGCACCATACTTCAACTACAGAAAGCATGCAATACTAAAGTAACAAACATTCAACATACGGTACATTAACATAACTGGGAATTTCAAAGAACATCCTATCTATACAGCATATGAGCATGGAAATTCAACAAAGCATACGCGCATCTGAGGCAGAAGAACATTCAGTCCGACTTTAAAGAAGACGAGATTTGCACGAAGTCTTACTTGATAAAGCAGTTAGCAGAAGAATGGACGGACCACAAAGCCTTGCTTACTCTCCGAAAGTGATTTGCACAGATGCTCTAATGGTTCACTGGAAACTTTGATTGCTCGAAAGTTTGTTGTTTGCTCGGATTGCTTAGGATTGCTCTGAATTCAATTTGGCTAAAATGTGACAATGATAGATCTGGCAACTATTTATAGAGGGATAGTCAAAGATGAAGCGTCGCATCACTTGGATTTAAACCCCAGCCGTTGATCATTTCAATCCAACGGTTGCATCGATTCACATTTGGCGAAATTACATCACGCCCCATTAAATTTATTTTGGAAATTCTCCACTACCTCGGGATCCTCACTCATGGGCTAGACAGACGACTTATTGGGCCTCTTGGATCACTATTCATCGGCCCAGGTGGACCATTTCACATATCAGCCCAACGGATTGTTTCCTACACACTCTTCCACAAGAGACTTCTTTAAATCCTAAAATCGTACTCGGATCTCGATATATCTCGGATACAAATACCTTTTCCTTCTACAGTCCGAGAGTTTTCCTAACTCGGACTGTAGAAAGAAAGGGGGGGGGGAGATATATTAATTTCCTGAAACACGAATGCGGATTTTAGCATGAAAAGAAGAGATTTTCTCCCTCACATTTAACGATTCGGACACACTCCTAAAACACACTTGTCCTTCTACTTATAGTTCCACAACTATCTTATACTAAGATACTTGGAAACTAGGGGGACATATATTGATACGTATATATGTCCAATCCGTTAAGGGCGCCATAGAGCGTGTCCTAGAGCGCATCAAGGTCAAAATAACCAATTTAGTACTTCTCCGACCTTGGCTAGTCCGCCATAAGGAAAACCTTCCGGGTCAACCAGTACGCTCAAGTCAATACACCTTTTCAGTTGGTCCGACCTAGCTAGGTGCACGACTTTCGAACCTGACAAGAGGTCACATGGTCTCACCAAGTACCACACACTGTCAGTCCTAGGATGCCAAACGGACCGGACGAGATAAACTCAGACGCCACCTTAACAATAAGACCAAACGTATACATTGGAACCTCCAAGATACTTCCGAGCAGCTAGTATCTCGGACCGTCACTAAGCTACCTAGGAACAAACAACCTCAACAGAGCTCGAATCATTCTAAAAGGTCTCACACTGACCCATCAGCGGGAATAGTATGGACCCTCACATACTATTGGGCCATGGGCCAAGGGAGCATTGTTGTCCAAATCCTGAACATACACTTGGCATCATCTTAAGAACCACTCCATAAGTACATGATAACTATAAATATAGCACAAGGTCCAATACCTTAAGGTAAGTCTGATGTGATAAAGTTTTTGATATCATAACTTCCCTCATAACTACTACATTGAGAGCTTTCTTCTCTCTCTCTCGAGTAGTCTTCCTTCCCTTGACATCTAGCAAACCGTTACCCATCTACCCCCCACTTAGTCTTTTCAAAAGTGCTGCTCGACCAAGTTATCGTCTGACAACAAGTCGAGGCGGTCTTAGATTATGGACTTGTAGTAGTTTAGTTCGTGTTTGAGGCTCACCCGCACAACAGAATGTATTTTTTGAATTTCTTTTAATTTTTTTTATTTTTCTTTCAAAATAATTTTCGAGATTGAACCACGTGCTAACACATGTCGAACACGTGAGATACTCCATGCGCGTGAGGTACTCCCACAGTGGAGATACTCTCGACGCGTGTAATACAATCGCCGAATCCGAGCAAAAAAATGACCGAAGTATATCTTCTGGACATGTAGCCATTGTGTAGTATACAAAAAATACATAGCCATTGTGTAGTATATAAAATGGATGTATCTCACGCTGTGGTATATTTTAAAAAATATACGTTGATTAAGGCTATGTTTAGCAAAACTAGCTGAAAAGCTAGTCAGTAGTGGAAAGCTAGTCGGTAGTCAAGTTAGGTAGCCGTAGTGGTTAGGTAGTGGAAAGCTAGTGTTAGGTAGTCGTTAGCTAATCAAAAGCTAGCTGGTTTTAAATGTAGGTGTTTAGCAAATTAGCTGAAAAGCTAGCTGGTGTTTTGTAAAATGACATAAAAGGACATTACTCTTATTTTTCTTGTCTTTAACCTTTCTTATCGTATTATTAGTCTATAGTTTTTTAAATAATAATATATCATATTTTGTCCAATAATTATAATATATATTCAATGTATTTTACATCGCCACTTTAATAACATCATCAAAATTATCAGAAGTTGAAAGAAATAATCGTTGAGCATTTTAACTTAGTAATGAAAAACATTAGTAATTGATGTGTATAGAATTACTGGGTGATAATATTGGGTGCATGATGTATAGAATTTGTTGCTTGGTAATAGGGTGTTTTTACTTCTTATTTTATTTAGTCTAATTTAGGTTAATTTGGGTAGGGATATTTTCGGAATAAAAATATAACAAGCTCCTTCTTTTTCAAAAAGCTTATGAAGTTTTTTCCAAATTAGCTTTTCACTAGTCGAAAAGAAGTCATGCTCACGAATTAGCTTTTTATTAGTCAATGGTCAAAAAAAGCTAATGGAGCTGGAAAGCTAGCTGAAAAGCTAGTGGTAAACAGAGCCTAATACTCCCTCCGTCTCAGTTTCATTTACCCGTATTCCATTTTGCTCTGTTCCAAATTTAATTACCCATTCCTTTAATGGAAAATTTATCTCCTACTTTATTCACTATCTCTCATACTTTATTCAATCTATTTCCTACTTTATTACCATCCCTCCTACTTTATTCATTTTTTCTTAAAATTTGTGTCTGGCCCTGTGGGTAATTGAAACCGGGACGGAGGGAGTATAAATTATATTGTCAGATTCTAATCTAACAATCATTGCAAGTATATTACTATGTAATAGTCTAATATAGATCAATGATTAGAAATAGTAGTAGTTGAATTATATACATGGTTCGCAATTTTCACTAGATATTTTAAGTGTTTTTGTTTTGATCAAGATTAGGTTCGATTCGCCTTACCTATGGTCTCACCTCTCACCGTATCGCTGGGACCCACTTATATTTTGTATGCATTATAATTTTAGTCTAAGGCTCGTTTCTTCAACCTAAAACTCATTCAGCCAGCCCCATTCCATTCGGCTTGCTTGAAGTTATATTTTATACTACAATTCAGCCTACCAAAGAATTTCATTGAAAAGAACATAGCCTAACTATAATTATGTGTTGAACAATACTCTTCAGATTTATTTCACTTTGGTTTGTTAGACCCTGCCTTACTCCCCTGGTCTCACCCTCTCATCAGAAAGGGGACCTCAGATTCGTCAAGCGTATACTATTGACTTTTCTACGAGATGTAACCCCTTATGCCACATAATGGCTGTAGACCTCCCCAAAAAAGACCTCCTGAGTTAAGACCCATTGTTCAGATAGATGGGGGTAAATTAATGAGCTCGGATATTAATGAACTGGACCGTATAAGCCCGTGACATGAAATGCATCAAAACCAAAGCAAGCCACCCCGGAGAGAAATAAATGAATTCCAAAGATCTTAGGCAAATCCAAAGAGGGTTTTCCTGTACGTTCATCAGAAAATATTTCTAGATCCCAATAAACCCAATGCCAGATAGCTGCCAAAAAGCATAAGCCAAAAAACATAATATGTGCCCCAGCTACACCCTCGTAACTCCAAATACCCAGATTCGTTGCAGTCCCCCCTGTAATACTCCAACCTCCCCAGGAATTGGTTATTCCTAAACGAGTCATGAAGGGTATAACAAACATTCCCTGTCTCCACATTGTATCAAGAACAGGTAAGGCTGCAAACGAGCCGAGCCGAGCCGAGCTTTAGAAAAATTTGATATAAGCTCGAGCTCAAGCTCGATCGAGCTGCATATATTGAGCTCGAGAGTAAATTTTGTTATTCGAGCTCGGTTCATGAGCTTTATTTGGTCATGTAATCAAACCTTTAAAACTCGAAAGCTCGAATTTAGCTCGGCTCGTGAGCTCGAAAACTGACAAAACTCGACTAAAAAGCTCGAAATTCAATACTATTCGAAAAGCTCGAATTTAATAAATACTGTTCGAATAGATCGTCGAGCTTTCGAAATAATACCCAATATTCGAGCTCGAGTCAAACTTTTCGAGCTATAATTAAAGCTCGAGCTCGAGCCGAAGCTTTTTCGAGCCTCAATAGCTCAAAAAGCTCGACTCGCTTATGTTTCAAGAATGTGGTCAAGGGTAAAAACAGCTAAGTCGTTAAGGTAACGACTTCGGGCATGGCCAGCTCCCATAGTGTGACGGGCGGTGTGTACAAGGTCCGGGAACGAATTCACCGCAATTCCAAGGAATTTACTTGTCTATCTATTGTTCTGTTCAATCTGTTAGGTCCTGATTTTGTCTCGATGGTTATCCCACGGATCCCTTAAAGTCTATACGCGATGGATAGACTCTTGTAACCATGACATATTTGCTTGCTTGAACATCATTTCTTTCTAAAAGAAAGTAAATGGTTAATTACACAAAACAAAAAGTGTTTCGGTGTATAGAGAAGACCTCACCGTTTAAGAAATAACCATAAAAAACGACGGAACCCACCTTTTTCCATTTCGAATATATATGTATATATGTATACATATACATATGTACAGATATATATGTATACATATACATTTGTACACACACACATATATATATATATATATATATATATATATATATTTACACCTAGCAAAAGATCATTTCTTACTTCTTTCCTATTTCGCAGTAAAATAACTAATAAAGAAAAAGGTGGCCGGGAAGGTTAGAGTACCTAAAGCCATTGGAATTTCTATTTTATACATTGGAAAAATCCCTTATTAATAGACCAAAAGAATAACTGGAAAAAAATCCATTAGTTATTTGTCAAAGTTTTTTTATTCAATGATCAGACTGAAACGCGGATATATAGCTCAAAGACGTACAAAAAAACTCGTTCATCTACCTGAAATGTGGGTCCCACTGCTACATTGAGAGGGTGAGATCACCGGGGGTAAGACCGGGGTATAACAAACCCAAGATTAGTACTCGGAAGACCTTAGTTGAGCTAGACCGGCTGGAATTTGAGTTAGAAGAGGCTAGGTATTGGAAAGTGAAATAAATCTGAGGAGTATTCTTCAAAACATAATTATAGTTAGACTAAAATTATAATGCATACAAAATATAATGTGAAATTGCTTAGGACCCGGTTCACCTACTGTCTGTTGTGGGTGATTGTCGGGTTGTTTAACACACCATTGAGTCCAAGCTTTTTAGCTATCAGTCCATCCAATTTTAGTTAAGTCAATCGCTCGCTTTTAGTCGACATGCACTCAATTAAACTCACAACACTTATTTTAACTCTACAAGAACTTATAAAATTTTAACTATATACCAAACACAAATTTTCACAACCAATTAAAATTTGGTTTATTTAATGTTACATACACCTTTTGCTACTATTCAAGGCCCAATATACATTTGTAAGCATCAGGTAATTTTTTCAAGCCCACTACCCCTTTTAGCTACATGCTATGTGATGTGACAATGAAATGTGCGATTTTGCATGCTTTTAGACCCTCGTTTTTCTCCAAGATTCAATATTTGCATCATACTATGGTCAATTACCAACTTCTTGCATATTTTGTAGGTCATGATCTCGTTTTTGAGGAATTGCACGATTTCCGGTGCCAAAACGTCATATTTGGGCGAATTCGAGGAAAATGAGGAAATACTCTAATTTGGCCGTTGCACGGAGTTCGAGGTGTCAAAACATGTCATGTAACCAACCAATGCGAAGATAATTGAAGATTCTTCAACTTTGTAGAAGACCACTTTTCGAGGAAACGAAGTTACGAAGCCCGAAATCGTAGAACAAGGAAAATAGATAAGAACCTGCAGAAGTCGACAATGGCGGTCGACTGTCGACTGCAGAAGGCTCTGTGCGGTCGACTGTCGACCACAGTAGGGCAGAATCTTCTAGATTTTTAGGTCTTTTCTGGCCTGTCAGGCTAGAGCCCGCCTTTCTGACCTTCCTTATTGAAGGATGGCGGCTATGGGACGTTTTTTGCAATATAAATAAGACCCTTGGGTCTCATAATCATTCACCGCTCCCAAAGCAGCCTCCGAGAGAGAACCACCCTGGGAAGTGAAACCCCAAAACCGGCCGTCTGCATCCGTATGAGGAAACCCTAAAAGCGACGAAAACATCGAGACTAAGCTTCTTCTTATTCTTTCTTCTCCTTTTTCAATTTCAAGATGTAGTAGATTACTATGAGTAGCTAACTTTTTCTTGTAAAGGCGAACCAAACTCTCATTGTGCTACTTTTTATATGTCAAGTTATATTAATGGAATAGTTCTTAGACGAATCGTGATTATACAACTCTATACATCCTTTGTGGTGTGATGTTCACCGAGTGACACAAGAGTTTCATTGAATCGAGTAGGTACTGTATCGATCGCACTCGGTATTTAGTATTATCCTCACGTGCTAGAGGTAATCGCAGAGGATATTTACTAGGAAGTTGGGAGTAGCATAGTATGAGGGAGGTCGGGGGTCCTTTACGCTTCAACCACCATCGATTTTCATCCATAGAATTAGGGTTTTAATTACGAATCAATCATCTACTTTAAATCTGTTTACTTTTAATCCATTTGTTGTCTGCACGCGAAATCAAAACGTTACTTTTTTGTTCCTATACTAAGTGTTCGTGGAGAACGACATCCCGAGTTAACTTAGCGCTATTACTGTGTGTTTGTGAGCTTCCGACAATTATAAATTTAATCTTTGATTGCAATTGAAGATTACAGGTACTACAACGCATTCAAATTCTCAAGTGCACATCACTACGTGACTGGCAACTAGTAGTAGCTCGTACTATTTGAACATGCGGGAATAGTGTTACAACCGATCGAATACAAAACTGTAATATAAAATTCCCTTGAAAAGGTTTTCTGACTTTGAATGACAAACGAAAGTATGAATGAAAGATGCAAAGTTTCGTGCAAAGTTTCTTGCCAAGTTTCTGCGAAACTGATACAAACTAAAATGTAATGTATGAATGTTTTTAGATGCAGAAAGAATGCAATGCGTAAAGCTTTAAAAGGCACACGAGATTTATAGTGGTTCGTCAAACAGTTTCACGCCCACTCCCCAAACGTTTACTTTTGGGTATTTTCACTAAGACATTGAGAGACACTTACAAAATACACAAGCACTCAAAGACACACCTTGTCTTTCCCTCTTGCTTACGTCTAAGATAACCCCACCGAGACCAAGTGACTCGTGCAAAGGAGCAATTCCAACTCCCTTCCCACACGCTAACAACTCTTAGCACTCTTGAATTACAAAGATGAAATAATTGAAACACTCACAAAACTCTCTCTCTCTCTCCCCAATAAACTCAATGAATATTAATAGAGAGCTTTGAAGATGCTCCTTTCGACACTTGATATAACTTCGTTGTATGCTTGTTGTTTGTGTTAGTGTCTTTCTTCAACAACCTTGAACTATTTTATAGCTCAGAAGATTTAAATGTTGGAAGCCAACGTTAGTTTTGTTCAGATTTGCTGGAAGACTAACGCTTTTAGTATGACAAAGTTTGTGTATCTGTTGTAGACGCTCAGAAATATACAATCAAATTAGGGTTAGAAATTGGGGGGCACCAGCAACCTGCAAGGCAACAAGAGCATACGAGACGTAAGGTTCCAAGGTGATGCCGGTGTGGTGCCAACCGTATGGACTCCGACGCTCAAGTTAGTATGCTGGTAGAAGGTGAATAGAGTAACAGAGATAGAGTGAGAGATGGTGAAGGTCAACTTATCCTATTGACGGTTCGGCAGAGTATGGATGGGTATTGGCGAGAGGCTAGCTGATAGTCCTCAGATAATAATGGATGGATACCGGCAAGAGGCTAGCTGACCTTGTTGGAGAAAGCTAACTGGCAGTCGTCGGATAGTGATGGATGATGGTGGAAGGTGATAGACGGTGATAGCTGATAGTGGAGGATGGCAGGTGGTTGAGAGCGTTGATCAGATAGCTTGAGAGAGATGGAGGCGTTCGAGTGATAGCTAGGGTTTCTCGTAGGTGAATGAGATACGCCCTCCTTCCACCGCCTTCCTATATAGACTTCCATCGCTAGAGTCCATCCTACCCACCTCTCATGTATTTCGGTGAGGTAGCCGAGTCTCAATGGGTCGACCACGCCGTGGTCGCTGGGGAGAGTCGTCATACCACTTATCCGCTGAGCTAACTTCCTATCTAGGCGGTTGATCGACTAGCCTTCTAACCTGGGTCAAGTTAGTCCATTGCTTAGTAAGCTAGCTAGCTTGTTCACCACCGGATGTTCGGGGAGGTCAAGTGAGTCAGGTAGCCTATGGACTACATGGTTGGATGAGTGACCCAGCTTGGTGGGTTAGCTCATTGACCTTTGGAATCCAATTCGCGTATAAAGCTAAAATGGACTCCTTAATGGACCATGGATTGGGCTGTAGCCTTGGTGGGCTAAACAAGTACGAATTTTAGCCAATACATCTGTAATTGAGATTTTCTCAGAAAATCTCTCTTCTCAACTAATTAATCTCCACATCTATATCAATTTTAATTGCTAATCCTGCAAAATAAATAACTAAAGAATATCCAAGATATATCTCCAACAAAGTCCATTAAAAGAAGGATCCTATTTTGAAAATCTCTTTTAAATATATATTTGAATCCTTATTTGACCAAGAGATTTTATTCCAAATAATAGATAACATTATAGTCTATAGAATTTAATTTTGAAGAGAAAACGCAGCCACACTTTTCTACCATAAATATATTGTACATAATTTAGAATTCCAGTCTGCTTGAAAGAATGACCGAAACGTAAACGTTTCAAACGACGTTTCAGAATGGTGGCAGTTTGATGAAAATCAAATTTAACTTGGCCAACTTTACATGTATTCAGGCTTAATATTCTTGGGAGGTTCTTCGTTATCAGATCACTCAAAGTCAACAAACAAAGTAAAAGCGGTTAAACTTTGGAACCCCATATCGCTCGCATCTCAAGTACTCTTGCTTGACCAATTATCAGTTTATATAGATGCTTAATCTTTGTCTTTTGTGTGGTATATATGTTATCATCAACTGTGAAATTAGATATTTTAACAACAAAACCTTGTGCAAATTCAGATTGAAACTTTCCAAATACAGTTGGGGGACGGAGGCCTGAATTTTTGTGTCCTAAAATACAAAAATATATAAATAAAATAATGGCAAATAAGACAATAGTAAATAAAATATATCGCTTTGAAAATATTATTCATAGACATACCTCCTTATCAACTAAGAAAACTTCTAGTCCCTCTATCCTAAACTTGTCCGATTGAACCCAATTGGCAAAGACACTTAACCACAATGCTTCTCATCCCGGTCGCTCGTAACGCATTTATAATACAACGATAGCTCCGATTTTTTGACATTTCCTAATTTAAAGCTTGATTAATTCATGACTTCATAATATATTATGAGTAAATAAAAAATGAGTAGAGATAGAATTAATAAAATAAAGTACAGTCCATACGAATTAAGGTGAATTTGCGTTTGAGACTCAAGCAGACCAAGTTATTATACAACAAATAAGGCTCTAAATTAATGTTAAGATCAAATGAAAAATAAGCTGAGATATAAATAACAAACTAAAATGTTCAGACGATTTGAGGCGAATTAGATCCACAAAATTAAGAAGAACCAAACATAAACGTCAATACGATTTAAGGCGAATTAGATTGATAGAATTGAGAAGAACCAAACATAATTCACATATAGGACAACAAATTGAGATAACCCTAGTCTTCTTCTTCCTCTCTATTATCGACCAAAAACACCATCGATTAACAACTTTTGTAGTTCCTCCCTAACATTAGTGCTAATCCGGTACGGTCCAAAAATCAGAACCGAACCAGAATATATATACGGACCATGTTTTGGACCGGTGGGTGAGTTTTTCTGTAAATCGCACCGAAAACAATTCATCATCTGTATTCGGTTGGTGCTCTAGAGTCTAGTCTAGTTGATTTCTCCTCCTTTACCTCTCTCACCGCTCCAACAATTCAAAACGGAAGGAGCTTTTGCGCTAAATCTACATCGTTGTTCATTCAATTCTTGTCATTGATGTGTTTGGATCTCACGCACTCCAAGTGTTTGATAATATGCCTCACTCAGTCCCTCCTTGATATAACGCATCGATACTAGTGTTTGTTAACTTTAATTCTCACGAAGATGGAACTGCGTCAAAATCTCATAAACAAGCTCCATACTTCCTTCACTCGCGGGACCTTACATTTCACTGCCCCAGTTTCATCTTTGAGGACCAATGAAGTCGATCTGGTATGTGGGTATCTGCTATTTTTCCTTTTCTTTCTTTCAAACTTATCAAGTTACTTACTTTATTCGCATTCATATCATTCCAGTTTGTTTGTTTGTCATTTTAAGGTACGAGGAGTCTTGCAGATGCTTCAAGGTCTATCGAGTTCCCTATTCTTTTGGGATGGTACCGACCAACGTTTTCGTTTCACAGCTGGGATATATGTCATTCATCTATCTCAGACCAGTTTGTATGGTGTGCTTCATCACTTTACGTATGCGGCAACCTGCTTACAATTGGTTGATGATTTGGTGAAAAAAATTGACCAGTTCAAGACCTTGCCTTCTCCAACGTTGAGGGCGTTTTCTTGTGCTGTTTGTGAATATCTTAGGGTGTGTCTCTCATTATTGAAGCAGCATTTCTTTTGATAGTAGTGGTCTGCTTTTCAATTGTTGTGCATTCGTTTGATTTTATTTTCTTTTCGAACAGAGGATGCGTGATATTGCTTTACAAGAAGAGGTAAAAGTAAATAGCTTTGACGGTATGACCACACCAACCCTCTTGGGGTTGTCCAGTTCGTTGTCAAGGTTTGCCTGCTTTTTCTTGTCATTTGCTGCCTGATTAATGTATAAAAAGTTGGTGTTGTGGTAGAATAAGATTGGAAAGGAATTGAAGTAATAGCTCTTTCTTATGTGTATGAAGTTTTTTTTTTTTTTGGGTTCCTGTTCGTTCTTTGACTGATTCATGGTGCTACATTTGTCATTGTTGAAAAAATGATTCATATTATCATTCTCTCTCTCAGTCCTCGTTGAGGCTAAGAATAGCTAATGTAAATTAACATTTACTTTTCTTTCTTCGAAATGATTTCTGAAGGGATTTAGTTGGAGCTTACATCTTGTCCAGGGAATCTCTATTGTTACTGATCATTCATTTTCTGCAGTCTTTGCTCAGGAGCGGAATGTTTGTTACAAGTAGTGCATGGAGCCATCCCTCATGCCTATTTTCAGTTCGAGCACCATGTTCCTGCTGCTGACATTGCTCTTCACATTCTGAATTATTTGCATCTGAAGCTCAATGAAGTTTGTCTGGTGCAAGGTGGAGAGGTTGTTCAAAAATATTTGCTATTTATCATACCATAACCTTTTTGCCGTTTTTTAATTCTGTGATCTGTCTTAAACGATATGGTGGTTGCAGGAGGATGCATATAGGATGATACTATACATTCTTGTGGGCAGTCTGTTCCCGTATATTGAAACTCTTGATGCGTGGCTTTTTCAAGGGACTCTTGATGATCCGTTTGATGAGGTATTTTCTTGACCTTTTCTCTCCCTTCTTAAGGTCCCAAATTATTCATGAAGAATTTTATTTTGTGAATGGTTTATTTCTTGGATTGAATTTTTTGAAATTTTAAGAAAATTATCTGACGTTCACAGTTCACTCTTTGCAATTGTGAATTTTTGCAATTTCTTTCTATTAAAATGCTGTTTATGAATGATTATTTATTCTTTTATCATATTTTACCTTCTTGGACATTTAAGACTATATGATTCAGAAACACCTTTTACTACTAATCTCTAGTTCCTCAGCACTCTATATTTTCTTTCTTCCACTCTTTGATTTTTCTATGAATTGATAACTTGTGATGCTATCGCTTATGATTTGTGCTACACTGGAGTTATTGATGATAATGGATCTGTAGATAGCATCACTAGTATCATGTATTCAAGCCCTCATATTCTGGTCTGATCATTTAAGTTTGTGTTTTCTTTCTTTTTCCACTTTTTTCTCACTAGTGTGTAAAACTCACGTTCTGTGCCAGTTTTGAAGCTCAACTTTTGACACTTTACAGTACACTTTGTTTCTAAGATTGCAATTCCAACTGTAAATATTTATTGTTCATGCAGATGTTCTTCGTCGCTAACAAAGAAATAACTGTAGTTGAGGCTGAGTTTTGGGAGAAAAGCTTTCTGCCAAGATCAGCTATGTCCGAGCTATTGTACCCCTCAGATTTTGCCTCAAAATTTCAACCTTTAGGTAATGCGAAGAGAGATATGAGTTGTAGAGAATCCATATCATCGTCTGGTGTGGTTCCAGGGAAAGGAGCAACTAAACTAGACTTCCAAGTTTGCCCATTCTTTATGAAGGATACTGCAAAGGCTATCATTTCTGCTGGAAAATCATTGCAGCTGATTAGACATGCTCCTCTGACATCTAGTTTAGCATTGTCTTCTCACAATGCTGAGGATGAGAATGGTATAGGTGGATTGACCTTGTCAGAGATCTTCTGCCTGTCATTATCAGCTCTTATTGGTGATGGAGATCACATTTCCAGATGTTTATGGCAAGGTGACAATCATTTACTTAAATCCTTTTGGTGCAAAAAGGAGCTGGGTAAGTCTGATATGAAGTTTCCATCAGATGCACACTCAAAAAAGTTCTGGGAGACATTACTGGATGATGTATTTACCCAGAAAAAAACTACCACCTCACTATCTTCACCGAAAACTATAACTTGTAATTTGAAGGAAAGACTTGTAGATGTAGATGAGATTGATGATCTTCAGCAAAAATATTTTCCTGAAAATCCAACTATTACAGTTTGTCGTGGGTTTCTTAAACAGAACAGTGATGCCTGGAGCTCACTCAATATATCTCGAGCATTTCATCTCGCCCCTTTGAATGATGAGGGCCTTAGGCAGACTATTTTTAATGAGAATAATGGACACACGGATTATGCTTCTGGCTTTCAGTTTGGTGAATTGGAACGTCTTCGGTTACGAGATGACACAAACATGCTTGAAATTTTGTACCCATTTCCAACAGTTCTTCCACTTTTCAAGGTATTCTTTTTTTTTTTTGGATTTTTTCATAACCGTGATTGAACTTATTTTAGTTAAGTGGAAGTGAGTTAAAAATCATACTAGGAAATTATGTGATCCTGAGACTTTGCCTACATCTCATGACCTGTGGTGCAATTATGTACCGAAAGAAAAATATTGGGTTGCTTCTTGATTCTTGAACTAGTTTCATGTTTTACTTTAATTTGGTAACAGGATGATCTTCAGATCTCGAAGGCTTTACCTTTTCAGAATAACAGCACTCTTCAATCAAAAACCCTTAGCTGGATTCAAAATGTTGAACCCAGAAGTACTCCGCTTCCTGCTATTATTCTTAATGAATGCCTCATCTTCTACGTCAAGAAGCAGGTTCATTACTGGGCCTGACATCATATTTTACTAATTTTGATGCTAGTGATGTATGGTATATGAATGTGCACATTTTTATGAATAAATAATTCTGCAGGCTGATTATATTGGCAGGAAGATGTTGTCAAAGTTATTGCATGACTGGAGATTACTAGATGAGTTAGGTGTTTTGCGTGGCATATACTTATTAGGATCAGGTCTCCTCTCATCTTGACAATTCAATCTTACGCATGTCTTTGATTGACATTTAAATTTACCCAACTGGAATGTTCTCATATACAGGTGATCTACTGCAGCATTTCCTGTCAGTGATTTTTAATAAGCTCGACAAAGGAGAGTCCTTGGATGATGATTTTGAATTGAACACAATTTTGCAGGTATATATATAAGCTGAGTAGACAGTCTGTGTTGCATCTCTAGTGATTGTCTTGTAGACTGCTAATTGTTAATAGCAAGATGCTTAATTGCTCATAACCTACTTCCATGGAAATTCATGATTTGATGATTTTAGTGCACATTCTATCTTTGAGTTATTACGTTGTTCCATTGATATATTCTAATTCTAATTTCATCTAACTCACCGTCAACTGAAATTAACATGATAGACTGATAGTTTATCCTGTAGTGTCAAAGAGCAATTTCCAATTTTTTTCCTTTCAATTTTAACTTCGTTTATTCCATGCTGCATTTTGTGAATCTACTGTGTTGTTTCTGTAAGAATTACTATCAATATTTGAAATTTTGAATATGGAAAATTTGTTGAAAAAAGTTCTTGATTTAAGATAAAAATACCTTGACTTAGTACTAGGTTCCCTCATACTTCGTAAATCGACATGAGACATCTGTTGACTTCTGGGAATTTTGTAACATAAATGAGGATCATAGAGTACCTTTATGGAAGAAATGTTTGAGTAGCCAGATAGGATGAACTTCCTTTAAATTTTGGGGACTCTACTACTGTCACTATATTTACAATGTAACATTCAGGAATCAATTAGAATTCTGCTGATAATGTGCTGCTTAGTACACCTGATTCATTGGTCGCCCCAGTATCCAAAAGTCTGGGTTCCTTTGAGGAAGATCAACACAATACATCTGTTTCGACTCCTCGTAAAGGAAGAGGACAACAGAGCTCTGCAATGGATGTCCTTGACTCTCTGAAGTTCACATACAAGGCATGCATCAATTTTCTGTAATGCTCTTCCTCAATCTTGTCAGCGAATATTACCTTTTAATCTGATTTTTTTTTAAATAAAAATACGTTAGGTCTCATGGCCGCTTGAACTTATTGCCAATGTGGAGGTGATGAAGAAGTATAATCAGGTAGCTTCATGAAACTTCTAACTCGATCACAAAATATTTCCTTGGTACTTGGTCATCATATCTCAATTTCTCAGGTTATGAGTTTTCTACTGAAAGTTGCTGCAAAATTTGTGCTTGATAAGGCTCGGAGATGGATGTGGAAGGTACTGGTTGCTGTCATCAACCTGTATTTTATTTCAAAGTGGTATACCTGCTTGCAATCATGTCTTATTCCTAATGTTCAGATCCCTCTTGATATATCCATTCTCTGTCCAATCAGGATAGAGGCACTGTAACAAGAAAACACAAGCTCAGGTGGTTGCTTGAGCAAAAATTGCTACACTTTGTTGATGCCTTTCACCAATATGTTATGGATAGGGTAAGTGCTTGTTGTGGTTTATCTGGCAATCAATTTTCTGCTTCTGTATCAAAAGAAAATCCTGTAAAGCGATGAAAATGCATACCTATCTGGTCTATAATGACTGACATGAATTTGATAATTGAAAGCGTGCACAATTTTTTTATTCTAAATACTCACAACTTCTGATAGTTCAAGACTCACCTTTCAGTTATTATACATTTTAAAATCAAGTGTCAGCCTGCCACACTCCCGGCCAATGAGTTGAGCACGATTATTTCTCTCTCAAGCCCTGAAAAATCCATTAATAACTGACTGGACCAATTCACATGTTGTCTAATCCTTATTGTTAAACTCTGTTGTTACCCAATTTAAGTGCTTACTTTGGAGCATTCTCAATTCATCTCGTTTTAAGGAAACTTTCAAGATGCTGTTCCCGATAATTATTATGTTCTCTTTTCTGCAATCTTTAATTTCAGGATACGATATTTGAGGCAATCTATAGGTAACTGGATTTCCATCCGTATCTGCACCATCACTTTGAACTCTTGTATTTTTTTAATTGTAGTGATTTTGTGTGACTACTTGAGTTCAAAGTATGAGTTTTCTCAAACAGAGCATAGGCAATTCCTAGCTTATAATTATAAAAGCAGGATATTGGAATATAAACCTGCCATTTAACAGTATGTCCAGTAGAGTGGCAGGTTCAACAATTAAGTATCGGTGCTATTTTAATTTTGTTAATTAAATAATTCTTAAGACTGCTAGTGTTGCTCTAAATTGGGGAAAGTACCAACAACTAGGAAATGAAAATCTAAACTAGAATAGAACCTAAGTTAACAAGAAGACTTTCAAGTTTCAGGTTGTGGAAGGAAGCCATGATGCTGTGGCCTGCTCTTTCCTCATCTGCTATTTCTGTTGTGTAAAATTAAAACTGAACTTTAACGACAGAGAATGTTTGCCGACATTAATGAGTCCGGGATTAATGCCTGACCACCTATGGGCTAGTGTTAGCAGCCTTACTACATGAACAAATTATAAGCTAGCCTATCATTGTTGTCTTAAGGTCTGATTGTGATACCATGTTTCTAAAAGCATCCAACTATTATAGGAATTAACCTCTCAGTATCTAATATCAACAGGGCTTTCCCAAGCTATAATGCTCGGAAATCTTACTGCTGACATTAACATGAAAAGGATTTATATTCAGACATTCTGCTGTGTAGCATGCTTAACCAAATCTGGTGCCAGGTGTATCATAATGCATGGCGTGAGCTTTGTGAAGGTGTAGCAGCAGCTGGGACTCTAGATGAAGCCATCGAAGTTCATGAGGCCTACTTGTTGTCAATCCAGCGCCAGTGTTTTGTGGTTCCAGACAAGCTGGTCTGATCTGTGTCCATTGCATTTCAATTGTACCTCTTATTCATGCAAACTTACAAGGAACCTAAAAATTTCCAGCATCTAACAGAAACATGCTCTTGTTGCAGTGGGGATTGATTGCTAGTCGCATAAACAGTATCCTTGGTCTAGCATTGGATTTCTATTCTGTACAACAGACCCTAAGCACTGGTGGAGCAGTTTCTGCCATCAAAATACGATGTGAGAAAGAACTGGAGAGAATAGAGAAACATTTTGATGACTGCATGTCATTCCTTCTCAGGGTATGGTTTTATATGAGTCTCTCTTTTTTCTCCTTTTGTCATTACGTAATTCTTTTAGTACGATAATTTCGAATCTTCAACCATGAGAAGGAAATTTTTTCGTAAAATTGTTAATACATCTTGTGTGATCGCTGGAGTAATCTGTTCGGTTTTACCTGGTGTATGATGTATCCATATGCTATTAAAAGGCCGAGGTGGCTACTTACAAGTTACAACAAGCACTGCAGCATCAATACATTTTTACTGATCTTCTGATTTGTGTCGGTGCAGATTCTATCCGTGAAGCTCAACGTTGGACAATTTCCTCATTTGGCAGCTCTAGTTATTCGTATTAACTATAACTGTTTTTATATGTCGGATGGTGGTACCTTGACCATTGCTTCGGGCTTTGGCACTGTACGCCCAGGGTAGTTACATGTGTGGATTACATCAGTTGTGAATGTGATGCTTCTTTACTGAAAACTGTATATATTTCCAGTTGTTTGGTACAAAGAATGGTTACATAAAAGTTTATTAAGGTACCAACATGTACATTGCTTGAAGGTTAAAATGACGACCATGGAGTCAACCTTTGACCTACAAGAGACGTGCACCAGCAATTGGTGTCTCATGTCAGTGTACTCAAACTTACATTACTGTATACATGATCAGGATTCAGGTAATCTTTACATGGTATATCATACTAGTACCGTCCATTAGATATGTCCAGTTTTGATTTTTTTTTTTTTAAAAAACCAAAGATAGCTTTTATTCCAGTAAACGTTTAAGTACAATCTCTCAAAACAACAAATCCCAAGAGACCATCTAAACAACAGGATAAGTAACAAACTTTTTACAAAAGGAAATAATATGCTTATCATGGAGACACACCTCCCAATTGACCTCTGCACAACTTGTCGGAGAAGAAGTTGTAAATCACAAACTCGACCAGCAAAAATGCGTTGGTTCCTTTCAATCCAAATGGCATAAACAAATTCGGTAACCAGAACTTTCAACAACAACCGACTACAAGGCCACCTTCCTTTAACCAAACGGGCCAGTTGGGGAGCTAAGTCACGCCAACACCCAGGTAAATGAGGGAACCTATACCAATGTAGCAAAGCATACCATCCAGATTGGATGTAAGGACAACTGAAGAATATGTGATCAATATCTTCATTATCCACACACAAAACACACATCGAACATCTGAAATAGCAACTCCAAACTTGAGCAATCGATCACGTGTAGCCAGACGACGCCACAATGCTACCCATAGAATGAACCGAGCTTTTGGAGTAGCTATATATGTTGTTCAACACCAACTCTTTCCAAACAACATGTGGGATAGGCGAGCGAATAATGCTATAAGCTTGTCGCATACAGAAAGCACTTGTATCTAGTTGAGCTGACCAGGACCCATTATGAAGTAAATGAAGTCTGCTCTTGAGAATTTTTTTGAACAAGTGAGATGCCTGCGATGGCACCTCCATGGTCATTGTCGAGGTGAAACCTCAACACTAACCGACTAAACTATTACAAGTAACCCAACAGAGTCTGCCACCTACTAAGTCCAAGGAGTACTTGTCCAGCTAGAGCACCAAACGACTAAGTGGAGGGGGATAGACGATGCCGATTGCCTATGTCAATCCGTAAGAGACTTTCATCAAGAGAGAGTTGGAAGCTCTCAATGTAATAGTTATGAGGAAGGTTATTATGCTCAAGAACACTTACCCTGAGGTCTTGGACCTTGTACTATATTTATAGTTATCACATACTCATGAAGAGGTTCATAAGATGATGCCAAGTGTATGATTCAGATTTGGACACCAATGCTACCTTTGGCCCATGGCCCATTAGTGAACATTAGTCCAATACCGATAAGTGGGCCTGGGAGGGTAGTTTGGACCTTTTCCCTCTAAGAGTATTGTTCCGCCTGTTGGGTCCGTGTTAGTCCCTCGGACAGATCTGGTCATTGGTTGATCTACCGGTAACTCGATGTCCGAGCCAAGAGTCTCATGTATATCTCAAAGGTTCATATATACGCTTGTCTTAATAACGGTGGCGCCCGAGATTCTCTGACGGTCCGTTAGTATCTCTCAGATCGACATGGTCAAGTTTGAAGTCCTTTCCTTAGCCACTTGGACTAGTGGAGATGTAGTGACTTCAACAGATCGGTGATTCACTTGGGCGACCATGTGAGGTCGGACCAAGATCAATTGGCTAGTTAAGTTGATGCGCTTTAGACACGCTTATGGCGCCTTAACGGATTGGACACATTTCAGATTAACATATGTCCCCGCCTAAGTATCTTAGTAGAAGATAGTTGGTAACTATGAGGGATCACCGTGTCTGTGGAGCGGTCCGAATCGTTAATTAAAAGAAAAAGGAAATCCTTTTGTCGGGATCCGTCTGTGTCCTCAAGGATTCAATATATCTCTTCCCTTTTTCCGCCTACAACCGAAGTTATCACATAACTGGACCGTAGAGGAAAAGGTATTTGTATCCGAGATATATGGGTCCGAGTACGGTTAGGATCTCGACGAGCCTCTCGAAGTCAGTCTGGTCGATTGTTGAATTGGTCCTCTTGTAAGCCCAAGAGGCCCAATAGGTCCGCTCGCCCACGGAGAAAGATCCCAGTAAAGGGACGGACTGTTGATCGTGACGACATCAACGGTCAGTTCCCAAATCATTGATGTGACGCGTCTGTCAAGCATTAAATGCGACGATCGACAGCCCATCCACTCAAGCGGTACAACCTCGATTGAGAGGATCAACGGCCGCATTCAAATCCAAGCGACGTGACTTCGCTATCCCCAAATTGCCCTTATAAATAGTCACTATCACCACTTTCACACTTTTAGCAATCTCAAACTCGAGCAATCGCAGCAATCCAAGCGCTTGAAGACACATCCGAGCAAGCAAGAGTCGCAAGATTTGAAAGTTTTTCTTCAATCAGACTTCTGAGAAGCAAAGAAGGCTTAGTCGTCTGCTCGAACTTATCAAATCAACTTTATCACGTACATCTTCACTTTTGCTAAGTTGTCTTCCTTTCGCGATGTGCTTACTTCGCTCATATGTTTTTGCCGCTTCGTATATGAAATTGTCGAGTCTTTTTGCCGATGTTAGGTGATAAAGTTTTAGCAACGCTCTTAGTTGAAACAATTTCTCCTTCAGATCGCTGTATGCCCATTTATCACCAGATCTTGTTGATGCATTTCATGTATGCCGATCGTAACCAAGATTTATGCATGCTTATTTGGTGATGTGTGCCAATCGCACACAAGATTTCAGAATTTGCCCCACTCAAAGGTGGGTAAGGTAGGTGATAGTGCTGCTAAGTATAAATCAGAAGTTTTTCGACTTAAGAAATTACCTAAACGAACTCTGACAATCAACACCATCATTCCCGACTTGTTTCTTCTCCTAGATGTCCGGAGCGATAGTCGTAACCAAAGACGAGGCCCTGTGTTATAATGACGCAGAGATTTAGGGACCGGTCCATGGATCCGACCTTGTCCGCGAGAGATTTTGTACTTGTGGAGCTGGGTCCGTAGATTCTGTCGCTGGCACGGAGTTCATGGCAGTGTGCGCAGCCGCCAGCTTTCAATGGGACAGGTGACCTTGCTAGACTAGGTCGTTATTCCAATCTCGACCATAGTGGCATCGGACATCCTGATCCGAGCGAATCAAGGCGGAAGTGAAGGCGACAAGGCTGGGAGGTCGATGAAGTCGAGATGTTCGAGGTCAGTGGAGGACCGTGTTGTAGCGAAAACAGTCCGTCTAACCTGTGCACATCCGGAGACCCAAGGTGTCATCGAGGAGGAAGAAGATGGTGAGGAAGAGGAAGATGAGGACGAGGAAGAAGAAGGAGAAGGATCTCCGCCGCCGTCCCCTAGACGATCCAATGGAGGATTGCACTACACCGCCGCGCCTGCTCAATCCAGCCTTCCATTAATTGAGGGTCGGTGCCAAGGCGGCAAGGATTAAATTTTCTCCCCGCATCCGCAGAGTGATAGCGCATTTAGTTCGGAGAGCTAAACGCGACGGGCTTCTTCCTACTCATTCATCGAGGTCAAACCCGAGGAGATTCCTAATGGAGGCGAAAATGGAGATCCTCGACCAGAGAAATAATGATTCCTTGAGCCCGCATGCATTCTATAACCCTCCTCGGATATATGTATGCATGAGGTGGCCTTCTCCTGGATGGAAGATCCCCATTGCCACAGAAATAAAAACATTCAACCATATCAGTATAGGTCCGAGTCGTTATCCCCAAGTCCCGGGTAACCTTATTTGCTTTGTAGTTTTTGCAAGAAGAAAGGGCAAAGGTGAATTTTGAGAACTTCAGCCTCTTCCATGTCTCGCTCAATCCGGAATCCACTATTCTATACTTTCATGAATAGGAAACCTTACAACTTTATCTGACTCCATTTCATCGTTGGGATCAAGTGGTGGATAGGTACGTTTTGCGGATGGCTTTGAAGCCGTGGATGTCCGAGACAGAGGAAACAATGGGAGCCCACAAAATTCCTTAGAGAGAGTATCCCTGATCAAGGCCCCTTCCAAAGAACGTGGGTCTGTGGTGGCGCAATCCATAAAAGTATGACCCACCTACTTATCCGCTTCACGGATTAATCACCGCTTCCCTACCTTTGCGGACTAACAGTGAAGTAGATGTAGGAGGGAAGACGGACTTTAGTAAGGATTCGTTGACTTGAGACTTGGCATATTTTCTTTTTCAATATACTCTATTTTGATTACGTATTTCCGCAATTCTGATAGTTCTTCTTTATTCCAACTGTATCTAACGCCTCCGTTTATGTGTAGCTTATTGGTTCGACTATATCATGTCGACAATTCATGAGAAGAAGAAGTTGCAGAGAGAGCAAGAAGCCTTGAGGTAGCCGTCAAAGGACCAAGATCATTAACACTTCCGCGGGTCTTCCCATGCCCGATCCGAAGAATGCCGCGGTTTTTGCTGCGGAAGAAGAAAGGCGGAACAAGGCTGGGGAGGATTCTCAGGCCTTGGCGGTGCCCGACAAGGGTAAAGCCTGCCACCGAGCGCCACCGCTTCAAGTCTCAGCTTCACGCCGCCGCACTACAACGGAGGTGTTGATGCGACGCCATTACCTCGGACGCAAGAGAGGAGCAACTGGAGGCTCCTCCGCAGAAAGAGACAAGAATTGTCCGTTTTTCTTCCTGACCAAGCCGCTTCGACAAGGAGTACGAAATGCCTTATGGAGTCCCCGAGGTTGAGCGGGTCGGAGTCGATGGGCTATACCAACGGGTAAGTAATCTTTCGATGATCTCCTCGTTTGTTCTTAGTATGATAAAAGTGCAACTTATATTCTTACGGACTTCGCAGCCTCGTCTGCTTTGCTGGCCATGCATGGAAGGTCAACGCGCCACCATCGAGGAGGATCTCCACAAGGTCGTGGCTACTTCGCGGATGAGGCTCGATTGGCGGAGAACTTTGTCCACAAGTCGATGAAGGCTTTTCCGATTCCAAGGATATACCGCCGAGGCCTCCAATATGCCCGCCTTCAAGCGGTCGTGACTTCATGGAGTCCGACTCTTCAAATTCTTGATGGCGACAAACCGATGCTTCGCTCGATGGGTTCGTGGTCCGCTATCGACAACCGCACCAAGGGACTACTTCCGGACTTTAATCGAAGACGGAAGGGTTAATCCCTTCGCGATGCTAATGGCGTGAAGTCCCCGCCGATGTTGTCTCGATGAACAATTGGCCATGCGAAGTTTGCGTAACTCACATCGAGGAAGGTGAGATCGAGATCCAAATGGCGGGCCCTTCCTCCCAAGATGGGTCCCTGATGCTCTCCTAAGGTATGCTTTGTACCTTCGACAATTACCGTGCTTTCAAGAAGTGGTTCGCCTTGCCGGGTTGTTGGTTATCCCGCGGATTTCAACTTGTTCAATGTTGTTGAGTCCATTGCTGCACAAGCTACCTCCAATATGCCCCCAGTCGATCCGCCTCGAACTGGTGAAGCTGGTCCGAGCCAAGCTGGGCCTCAGTGAGAAGTACGGGTATGCCCGCTAAAATTCTCAGATTTGACTTTTCGTTGTAATTGCATCTTTGAGAACTCGGAATGTCCTTACATACTATAACAATGTTTCAGATTTTATCCGAGGAGTTGAACCTCCTATGCTTCCAAACTATTACTTGCTCTCTTCTTCGCTCCTTTTATCCTGCTCATACCGAAGTTTTATAAATTGTCCATCTCTTAAGAGCACGGATCATCAGAGACATCCGATGTAGAAATCGCACCATCATCTTTTCGATACTCGGCCATTCGCCTTTGGGATGTCTAATCCTTCTAGAAGGAGGAAGGTGAAACAAAGGAATAGCCATTATGACTACGCCTTTTCATCTTCTTAGTCGTCGGATGATCGGTATGGCGTAGATCTCAAAGACTCGCCGCCACTATAAATAAGGGTGTGGTAATTCTCCCTTTTTCACGTTGTACTTTCCTCACTCTTTCTTGTGTTTTATCCACTTTATTATCCCATGGAGTCGCAGTGCTTTAGAATGTCGTAATCAAGCGATGAAGAGTATAGTCACTGGTGAATCATACCATGGAACATGCATCCGCCCATTTACCCGGTAGAGGCACCGCAGAAGACCGATTGTCCTGGATTTTGAAGGCGATCCCCTCAATGTCCGTGAATAGCTAGGAGATCACGAGAGGAGAGGGAACGGACGCTGAAGTTGATCCGTAGGAGGATCCGGATGCAGCAGCGAGCTCGTCAGGGCCGAGGTGGTGGCTTGGAGTTACAAGGCTCGACTTCCGGAATCTGGTGAAGGAACAAGGCGGGGTATGCCTCAGAAAGCATTCCTTACGGAGGAATAGTCTCGACGAAGATGACGATTCCAGACCTTCTCTAGCTTTATGTATCGTCAGAGATCCGGATAAAGATCCGAGTTTTGTAGATTCGAGACAAGATACGTACACTATGTTTCGTGATATGAATAAAATTCATTACTTGTCTTTTCCGGATCAATCTCGAGTCCGACCAATCTCTTAGTCCGATTGTTGCTCAATCCGCTTATTCGCTTCAAGCTCTTTTTATTCGAGCTCTTCGCTTGTCAAGCTCGAGCTTTCGGGTTATCGAGCTCGTAGTGGTGCCGTTCGAGCTTCTCGATCAAAGTTTGGTGGTCTGAGGTGCTTATAGCTGTCAGAGTTTGAAGTTGCCCTGAGGTTGTTATTGCCGGTCCAGAGTTACGTTAACTCTTTCACTTCTAGCATAGCTTTTTATTCTTCCAGAGTGATGTTGTTGCTTGTCGGAAGCTATCAGTTTGTTTGGATATGTATAGAATATAACACAAGGCTTCAATTCCATCTCTTTTATTTCATACCAGAAAAGGGTGAAATAGCTTGAAGCTTGTTTGTTTGTATGTAAACATCTTCTTATCTATCTTTGTAGCTTGAAGCTTTGGACTTGATGTCCGCGAAAATTGTCGACATTCACATATGATGTCTTTGGACAACTTATCCATCAGTAAGGGCAATAGCTTGTGATCTCTAAAACAACATGTGTTTTTTCATGTTCCGAGAGAGGACGTCCAAACGGACGGGTGTCAAAACATTCGAGCGAATGAGTAATCCGCATAATAGAGCCCATCTACACCAGAAGGTGTGTAGTTCTAAACCCTGGTTCCTGGATACCCAAGAGGGTGAAGGAAGCCCAATCCGTGGAGCCAAAACACCCGAGGGGATGAATGGTCCGGAACTTGGTGCCGAGACGGTCGGGCTTATGTAATTTCCTGGGTATCGAACCCCCTTGTTAATCGGGAACATATCATTGACGATTTATGCACGCGTTTATAGTAAAAGAGGCATTGATAATTGATGCGTGCATGCATGATGAATGAATGAATGAATGAATGGATGAATGAATGGATGAATGAATGAATGGTAGATGATAGTTTCAGATAAGTTAGAGTACTTACTCCTCATTGGAAAATGTAGAGCATTTTTCCTAGACTCCATTGTAAGAGAATTCAATGAGGTTGAGATCGATTCGAAATAAACGAATCCCAACCTTTGAAAGCACCTCCTAGTATCAAGTTTTTGAGGTTGACCTCGTTTCAGCTTGTTCTAGCCATTTGGTGGTAGTGAACATGTCTTAGTTGCTTTTCAGTGGTAGGAGACTTGTCCTATCCACTTTGGCATTAGAGACGGTCCTTATGGCAGACATGCTCCGAGGACGAGGTGAGAACCATGTCCGAGGTCATGGTGAGAATCTACTCCGAGAGAGCAGTTTGGATCAACTCTGAGAGTGGTCAGGACCGGCTCCGAGAGAGCGGTGAGAACCTGCTCCGAAAGTGGTCTGGACTAGCTCCGAGAGAGCGGTGAGAACCAGCTCCGAGTGAGCGGTGAGAACCAGCTCCGAGAGTGGTCTAGAGAAGCTCCGAGAGAGCGGTGAAGAACCTGCTCCAAGAGAGCGGCATGAACCAGCTCCGAGAGAGCGGTGTGAACCAGCTTCGAGTGAGCGGTGTGAACCAGCTCTGAGTGAGCGGTGAGAACCAGCTCTGAGAGTGGTCTAGAACAGCTCCGAGAGAGCGGTGAAGAACCTGCTCCAAGAGAGCGGCATGAACCAGCTCCGAGAGAGCGGTGTGAACCAGCTCCGAGGGTGGTCTAGACTAGCTCCGAGAGTGGTGTGAAGTTCTTTCCTTGTGGGGGACCATGTGTTCCTGACGGAGGAACATGTCCTGCCATGCCTTGGATCGTAGCTCTGAGTACTTGGAGTCTCGCTGTAAGTCGAACTATTTCATCCTCCGAGGAGCGACATCGGGCGGTGTGGCCTTTGCTCTGACACCTCTTCGATCACCGAGGAGCTCTTAACCGCCGATTCTCCCAAAGAGGAGGCCTACTTCGGAGCTTTGGTGCTGGAGCCCTTATCGCAGTAGTTGCAGTCCTAGCTGACTTCCTTTGACTTGCCATTACTTTTGAGAGCGTAAGAGACTTTTTGTAAAGATTTCCCATAGACGGCGCCAAAATGTTGAGGGGTGAAACCTCGAACACTAACTGACTAAACTATTACAAGTAACCCAGTCTGTAGCCCGCCACCTACTTGAAGTCCGAAGGAGTACTTGTCCGAGCTAGAGCACCTGAAACGACTAAGTGGGGGGGGGGGATAGAACTGGATGCCCGGATTGCCTATGTCAATCCGGTAAGAGACTTTACTGAAGAGAGAGTTGGAAGCTCTCAATGTAATAGTTATGAGGAAGGTTATTATGCTCAAGAACACTTACCCTGAGGTCTTGGACCTTGTACTATATTTATAGTTATCACATACTCATGAAGAGGTTCATAAGATGATGCCAAGTGTATGATTCAGATTTGGACACCAATGCTACCTTTGGCCCATGGCCCATTAGTGAACAGTAGTCCAATACCGATAAGTGGGCCTGGGAGGGTAGTTTGGACCTTTTCCTCCGAGAGTACTATTCCACCGTTGGGTCTGTGTTAGTCCCTCGGATGATCATGCCTTGGTTGATCGCCTGTAACTCTCGATGTCCGAGCCAAGAGTCTCACTAAGTATCTCAAAGGTTCTTTATATACGCTTGGTCTTAATGTAACGGTGTCCGAGATTCCCTGACGGTCCGTTAGCATCTCTGCATCGACATGGTCAGTTTGAAGTCCTTTCCTTAGCCACCGACTAGTGGAGATGTAGTGACTTCAACATCGGTCGATTCACTTTGGGCGGACCATGAGGTCGGACCAAGATCAATCGCTAGTTGTCGTGATGCGCTTTAGGACACGCTCTATGGCGCCCTTAACGGATTGGACACATTTCCGTATCAACAGTCATAACATCCAAATCCTTGATGTAATAAGCATGAACCCACCGAATCCATAACTTATCAGCTTTAGAAGCAATAGCCCACAACAACTTCAACATACAAGCAGAATTCCAAGAAGGTAAGTGGACAAGGCTAAGACCCCCCTCACTTTTTGTGCGGCAAACTTGATCAAAAGAAACTACAGCCTTTCGACTGCTGCCAACATCACCATCCCATAAGAATTGCCGACAACACGCCCACTTCCTTCATAACTTTCTTCGGGAAACAAAACACTTGACTCCAATAGTTCTGCACAGCATAAAGCACACTCTGAACTAATTGAAGTCTCCCACCACAGGTTAACATTTTTTAGGTCCAATGTCGAACCTTAGCCACCATTTTCTCAATCAAAGGTTGAAACTGGACAAGGGATAACCTTTAGCATTCGTGAGAATACCCAATACCGAAAAGGAAGGTGCCCTTCGATTTGAACATGATGAAGGATTTCAGCCCTTTTCACCTCTAAAACTCCAGCGAGAAAAATCTCACTTTTCCTCCTATTAGCAATCAAACCAGAAGTTTGGCTAAAACACTCAAACCGATCCAATAAAGCAGAAATAGACTCTAGATTCCCTTTAGAGAAGAAAAGTAGATCATCAGCAAACGTCAAATGAGTGATCCCCAATTTGGCACACCGAGGATGAAATCGAAACTTAGTATCACCAGAAGGGTATGCAACACTACGACTCAGATATTCCATACAAAACAAACAAGTAAGGAGACACAGGGTCACCCTGCCTCAGACCTTTCTTCCCTTCAAACGGAGGAAGTAATTCCCCATTCAAGCAGATTTGATAAGAAACAGTGGTGAGACAACTAACAATCCAATCAACAAACTGAGATGGAAAACCATAAGCCCACAACAAATGTTCCACAAAAGCCCAATGGATAGAATCATACACTTTATGGAGGTCCATCTTCATCATACACTGGGCAGATAAGCCTTTTCTGCCATAACCACGAATAAGTTCCTGTGCCAAGATAGTATTATCATGGATAAACCGACTGCATTAAAAGCCGCTGCTCATCATCGACCAAAGATGAGCTCATGCCCCTGCATTATCTGCCTAGTCAAAACTTTCAAATAATTTTATACAAATCGCATAACAAGCAATGGGTCGATAATCTTTGATGGTATTAATCGTAGCACTCTTGGGAAGAAGAGTCACGTTTAGTATTCACACTCGCAACAATCTCCCGTAACAAAAGAAATCGATCGCCATGGTAACTTCATCCCCAATAACACTCCAAGAGCTCAAGAATTTGGAGGAGTAAATATCAATGCTAGGAGCTTTGTCATCCCTAATGGACAGCAAAGCATTGTAAACCTCTTTAGCGTAATCGAAGAACCAACTCAATTCTTTGAGAAATAGAAAGCACCGCCCTTCGACATAACTTGCAAATCCACACCGAGTAGTGAGAGCCGAGACCCCAAGCCCTTATATAAACTAAAACTTCACGCTTAATGCCCTCAGACGTTGAGCTTCCCAAGAGCATTAAACAAAACATGGATCCTGCATTCCTTCTACTCAACAAGCTAGCATGAAAGTATTTATTATTTCCATCACCACAATTCAACCAATGAACCTTAGCCTTTTGCGTAATTTGCTCTTCAATTAGTAACCATTTTTCCAATTCCTTCTGAGCTTCCCTCATATCAAGAAACAACCCAGAATTCAGAGGATCAAGCTGAAGTGCAGACTGTCCAGTTTTGTCTTTTTGCAGTCAATAAAATTCAACTTTGACCATAAATTAATTTCAAACCATAATGATACAGTGGGTAAGAACTCCAGTTAAGCTGGATATGTGTTGGTACAAAGTACAACATATCACCGGAGAGCAACCAGAGTAACCACCGCCCAAAAGGTAAGGCTCGATCGATTAGTGGTCATCGTTACATCAGACATATCTTCTAAATATTATCATATATATATTTGTGATAATGATCACTAAATAAAAAGATATCTAATTTAAAAACACCATAAATTTGCAATTTTTGGTGTTTGCAGACTAGTCGCAGTTGCTCCATAAGAACGTGGAAATGGTCAAGGCAGGACGCTCCCATAGGGACGGTCTAAATGCAAGGGTCGCTTTTGTTTGCCAAGATGCATATAGGAAAGAGAGCATTTTACAAGATCTTTTTTGGGTAAATTAGAACCTAGCACAATCTTGGAGGAAAAAATTGATTAAGAGACAATACACATTTTTGTTTTAGATCCTAATACAATTTAAAAAAAATGAGTGTTCACAAATCATTCTTGGAAAATTTAAAAAGACATCCATATCCCTACATTTATAATAATCTAGCCTAAATTAGGAAACATTGTCATTAAATGAAATTAAATAAAGAATAAGTAACCTAAGGTGAGAGAAGACTAAACTCACAAAGTCGACATATGTCAATCGCTAAAGCTACATATATCCTTCCCAGTGACATATGTCTACCGTTAAATACTAAACTATATAGATCTTTTCCAGAATGATATATGTTGATATAAAAGCATACATATATCAATACAATCAGATATTTATTCTTTTTAAGTGATATCATAAAATTTGCATTAAAACAATGTGCAATATATGCAAAATAACAAAATTGATAAAATCTATAACAATTCTACAATTTTTTTCATATAATTGAAATAGTCAATTGAATGTAAAGGCATATTAAAATGGTATATTAATGTACTAATTGATATTTTAAATTTAAATTACTCTTTTTTTGGTAAGTTTAACTACAAAATAACCTTTAAGGGTATAGATAGAACATCAAGTGTGAATTTATACTAGAATCATAAAAATTTATTTCAATTGTCCTCAATCAATATTTATTTACAAAATTGTACTTCCTACAACATTCCCCATCTTTTTTTAGTTTATTTTAAGAGGGCATCATGTTCAATTAATGCATACAACCATTTATTTGGAGGCCATCGTGCATAAGTGCCCATTTGGTTTGAAAATGGAGTTTTCATTCAAAATTCGATTAGCTGACCGCTTATAAGAAATTAGATTATGTTTGGGATTTCACTAAAAATCCTGCTTGGTTGGACTTTACTTAATTGGATTATTTTCAATAAAATCCAGTTTGGTTTTGAATTTATTTTTATTATTCAACGTGGTAAAGTAGATGAAAATATTGTTACCATACCCTCCGGTTTCCCCCTATAGTATAAAATATTGTTTGATTACCAATTTGACTTGGTGGAAATTATATATAAGCTTAAAGTTGATCCCCACCAAATTTTCAAACTTCCCACCATATTTTTACAACAATCACCCGTGTAGTGTAGTCGAAAATTCGGCAATTAGTTCAATCTTATTGATTTTGTATACACCATCAAATATTTAAAATTAGTGCATGCATAGTTGGAAATTTAGTTGGTATAATAAAAAGAACTTAGGCACCAATGTTTAGTTTATATAAGTCGACGCTTAAATTTTTGTATATGAGTATTGTTTTTAATCTATCTAATATCGATCTTAACTAACAAATAAATCGTTATAAGATGTTCTAATTAACACATAAACGAACGATAAATGTCGAAATGTCTTAAGGTCGATTAAAGTCGAGTTGTACAGAGAGTTGTGTTTGACATACCACTAAAAACTCTGCTAAGTCACTATTTCACTCGAATCAAATTGAGTTATCATTCATCTGTTAAAGGTCTATTAAAGGTCTGTTAAAGTTGTATCCAAACAATATATTAGTTTTTAATTTCAACGAGATAAAATGGACTTGAAAATTATAAAACCTACTTATTTTTTTAAGAATTCAAAATGTCCAGTGAAATTTAGATTTTAATCCATTCTTGTAAATATATGTATCACATTGAGACATGCAAATTAGACTGAACGATTCGCGATTTAATCGGAGGAAAGGAAATTCAAAATTATGTAAATTGTCATAATATTAATGAGTAAACAAAAAGCCATTAACAATTGGATTGTTCTAACGACAAATGTGATTTATGGTGTAAAAAAAAGGTTATGAAGTTTTTCACATTATTAATGAGAGTAAACAAAAGCCATATTATCTTATCAAGCTCCTCGAGCGCGTATGAATTTTACATAGTCTTTCTTTCTCAAATGGAAAGCCCTTCTCAAATTGATTGATCAATTATTTGTAGAGGAAACCATAGTAAGAAAAAAGAGGAAACATTTTGATTTTGGTTTCTGTTTTTTAGATGGCATGTTTAGTAATTAATTGGAAGTTCACATAAAACTAGACATTTCATAATGAATGAAATAATCCAAAACTAAATACTCCTACCACGTGTATTTAGAATTGAATTATTCATGTACAAAATTGAGGGCTTGAGTCGGGCTTCAGAAATTGGATTATTCATGTACAAATTTGCCGGTTGTTTAGTATGTTTGCAATCTCAAATAAGGAAACAAGAATAGATATATATAGATATGAAACTTGATGGTTATGCACTTGATTGATCTATTTAGCAAAATCTTCATCAATTTGGATGCAGTAGGATTATATGCTAGTTAATATAGTTGCGCTGACACAGAGTATAATAAAAATATAAAGTATACTTAATTAATTAAGAGAATTTACACAAACAAGGACTATATAATATATCGGTGTTTTCCAAATTTAACTTCAAATAGAGTACGGATTTTAAGAGTAAATTATATAAATAAATAGAATAATTTAGAAAATTTAAATTTGAATAAATATAAAAGTATGAGAGATAACTAATAAAATAGAGGAAATTTTATTCATTTAAGATATGTGAAGTTAAGATTAGGAAAGAGAAAATGAAAGTAAGAAGTTGAGATTGAGAATGAAGGAGTATTTGATTTGAGTTTATAAAATAATTTTGTTATACTCCCACAGTCCCATACTCAAGTTCTGGTTGAGGTGAACAGAGGTTTTAAGAGTAAACTATATGAATTAATTGAATAATTCATAAGATGGAAGGTTAAATGAGTAAAAGTACAAGATATGTTTGTATGGAAAGTTAAATTCAAATAAACAAAAATTAAAATTAAAAGTTGGAATGGGGACGGCTGAAGTATATAACAACTTTTTTTCGTGATTTAGTAGTAATATTTAGTTAAAGTTTATTTAAGAATATCAATGTTAAAAAGTTATTATTAGGAGAGTAGGGGTACATCAGACATTTGCCGCACCCGACAAAAAAAACAATACGCATTCCATTTTAATATAATATAGTCTTTTATATTATTCTCTACGTCCCAAAACAAATGACACATTTGAGTTTTTATAAAAGTTTAAGGTCGACTTTAACCATAAATTACTTCTATAATATATTGAAAAATTCCATTCTTAAATATTGACAATCTAATTTATGGTCAAATTAGCCGACTCCATCAGAGCATTTATAGCAATTTTTCTTAAATGTACTTCATGCTTAAATAATTCAAATATATCAAGTCAATTTTTTTTCTCAATGGAAGAAAACATTAGCTCTCCTCCCCAAGTGTTTGGTGTAACCATCCAATTTGCACTTATATCATATGGTCTTTCATACTATATACCCTCCACAATCGATTTCATTCCAGGTGATATTTTCAAGTCAAAATTGCCAATTTTAACCTCAAATTACTCTTATTTTTTGGAACCGAAATTAAACTTTATTTCCTTCCTACCATAACAAGCTTTATCCAAGGATCCAGCACATCAAGATAACCAAAAGAATCAAAATTACTAGTAGAATCTAATAAATTAAGTTGCTAGTCCCTCATGGTGTTATCATCAACTGGCACAATGGGCTCGCAAACCAGGATCAACCCATGCTCTATTGATCAATATGTCAATGATTTTGTCTTCAAGATGTCGGTCCGCAGGTCTTTCTTTGAAACATACCGCATTTCGCTTCGATCCAAATGGCATAGATTGTTTCAAAGAAAGCACTTTTAGTAGCTTTGATTTCCACTTTTCCTCCAAATCAGAACTCATCAAGTCTAGCTCGCATTCCAAACTCGGGATCGAAAAATTTCATCCAACAGATCACGATGCCAAATGTCATTGATGTAGGGCAATAAAAAGAGATGTTGTTGAGTCTCATCCGTATGCAAAACAAGCATGTCGGGTCTAGATTGGTTCCAATGCTTCACTCTATCCTTTGTCATGAAGTCGATCATTCAAATACCATCAAGCAGAAAAGGGCACGTGGTCAGCTTTGTTACCAAACCAAAATTTCTTCCACTTCACCTCTTATCTCTCAGATAAAGTCTCAAGGGAAAATGTCTCGAAGTTCAATGCAAGCGCCAAAAAGTAGTATCCGCATTTAATGATCGAGCCTTCATCTGCTTTAATAACCCAAGAGCAATTCTCGCTAGGCGATTTCAAATATTCGAGTCATAGCTCAAATTACTCTTAAACTACAAAGGTAAATGATTTAATAAAAATCATATAATGAATATTTAAGAAGTAAGATTTACAATATAATTTTGTTAAATATTTACTTATTGTTTTTTCATAGTAACTCGAGGTCAAAATCGATATTGGTCAATCAAAAAGTCCACGAAAAGTTGAAATTGGGACATAGTGGGCATTATGTAGTAAAATTACGCTTTCACAACATTTGGTCATGTATACACGCACAAGATCAAGGCATGCACAAAATATTGTAGTGCAGAACTCACTAACACATGCTATGGCTAGATATTATTCATAAAATGAATTATGAAACATGGAACCTTGATTTTGTTAATTGTTAAATAAGTCACAAGGACACGAGTCAGACTTGGTCCTAACCTATCTAACACGAGTCGAGTACGCTACCCAACCTCGATGGATCAGATTCAAATATATGCGAGTCAACAGGTCGGGGCGGGCATTCAAAACTCCTTCCCAGTCCACCAGGGTACGAGTTGGGCTTGGGCCTAGCCTACGTAAAGAAACTTGGGAAAATTCTAGGCAAAGACCCTTTGCCACCAAATTTTACAAAAAAGATCCAACATGAGTTAATGCAATGTTGTAACTCGTAGAGGTTGAGTTAATATAATGTCAGAACTCAATGAGTCATGAGTTAATATAGTGTTGTAACGCAGATGGTCTCTGTTTGAATTAAATTTTTTAGAGGGTACCTACCGTGAGTAACCCAAGAAACTTCATGGAGTATGTGAATTTGAGGAGGCTCTCATGACAAATAGGAACCAACGCCAATAGAGTTTAAGGATGTTATGAATTGTCCATGTGAGCCTTTATGTGGGCTCGACCGCTCGCTTAGATTTTAGACATATTTTGTCCGTTCTTCCGTGGGTAGTAGATTTTGTATGTTCTTTTAGGATATGTGACACATGTGATATGCTTAAGCTTACAAAAAAAAAGTGTTTGCATGTAAATTTGTAATTTATATTTATTTTATGTTCAATATGTTATTCCTTTTTAATGTCATATTAAAATCGTTCAGTTTGATTCGTCATATATCGAGATTCGAGAGACACCAGAATTTGCTAAGTGGATACTGCATGACAGTGATGGGGCTTTGGGGAATAAATTTTATAAAATGATGACAATGTTGATATCAAGATTCTCAATGATACACTCATTCCAGAAATGAGTAATCCTATTTCAACCATTATGATAGCACATATATGTCATTATTGGAGCATTAACCGATCCATCACTTTACTCATAATATTTCTCATCATCGGTTTTTTCTTGCATCAACCAACAAGGTCAAAATGTAAAAGGGAATCCAACTCCCGAATAGAAAATACAAATGTTTTTTTTTTTTGTCTTTTGTTGAATTTTTTTCTAATGATGTAGTTGATGAGATTAATAATTAATTTGTTATGTCGAAGATGCCTGATGAATGTGTCTAAGTACTTGAGTAGGGTTATCATTACAAAGGTGGATGGTGGTATCGAGAATTGTCACGGATGTTTCAAACAATAGCCTTGAGTTCTCAAGGTTCGATGGATGTATGATCATGATGAAGCAAATATTGGTCAGATTGTCGAGCTGTGGAATGACATAAGAACCAAAGTTACTATTTTAAAAAATATATATAATCGAGGCAAAAATGATACGTAAAATCAACGTAATGATTTTTTTTCATTCTTATGATGATCATGATTCAATCTCAAGAGACCAAGTCCCCATTCGATTTTGATAGTTGTAACATCATAAAGTTTTGAAGGTCATAATTAATCCATTATAGGGTGTGACATTTTTGCTACGTCATGGGTGCAGAGGCTTTTCAACTGAACGAGGAACCTTAATTTCATTAGAGAAGTTTGCCGTAACTATATCATCAAGGTGCTCAAAGTTTAGGTGTTTTTGGTCAATCACGTGGATGACATGCCTCTTTTCCATTATTTTAGAACAAAAAAGTACTATGAATAGGATTATTTTGTACAAATGTGTGTAAATGATACGGAAAGAAAGTTGAAAATTTCACATTATACTCACATTATGGGAAAAAAACTGTAAAAAGCCATGACATCATTATCCGGTGATAATTTACAATGACAAATGTATTCGACGTGAATTATTTGAAATTAAAAATGTCAAGTCAAGGAAAAAAACGAGACCTGATTTTGATTTTAACCAAAAGAAAAATGGTATGAAAACGTAAATGAACATTCCAATCGCACCTAATGCGAGTGCACGAGGCGATGTACAAAATAACGGTTGGGGTCTTAAGACATTGTTTAACACATTATATTCATACTTAATAACATCATTCCCCAAGTCCTCGCGAATGTAGTCCTTCAAGGGCTTTGTGATTGATGGAACCATGGTACAACATGTATTGATAAGAATTAAACTCACTACAATCATGATAATGAATATTGAAACACTATATACTTCATCCTACCGAATAGTAACATTTATTAAGAATGAGTTGATTATAATTTTTATTGATCCCAATGACCATAGAATGGGTTTGGATCGACAATCTACCATCCTCACACTCATATCCCCCTCAAAATACTACTTCATTAATGGGTCAGGGTCTAAATTGATCTTAAATGGGCCCGATATGAATTCAACCTCATACCTTTCCAAGGATTCATTCAGAGTCACGAGTCCACGGGTATGGTAAGATTCTAAACGGGTAGTATGACCCATGTAGCATATTATCGAGGCAAAAATTTATACGTGAAATCAATGCATGACAAAAGTTTTTCACTTAATATGACGATGAGGCACATAATGAGACTGAGTTCGCCAATTTAGATTTATTATATTGCATGTTTTGTTAATTGTTATGATGGTAAACAAGAGACATGGACAATCGCGCATTTACGCATCTACTTACTTCCCACCACATGTTGATATATCTCTCCAGAGTTATGAACAAGAGGCGAATTAAAGTATTGATTTGTGATATTGAGGGATCTATTTCCCGTCGAGTATCGACGGGCCAATTACTAGTATTAATGAGTAAACAAAAAGCCATTAACAATTGGATTGTTCTAACGACAAATGTGATTTATGGTGTAAAAAAAGGTTATGAAGTTTTTAACATTATTAATGAGAGTAAACAAAAGCCATATCAACTTATCAAGCCTCGAAAGGCATGAATTTTACATAGTCTTTCTTTCTCAAATGGGAAGCCCTTCTCAAATTGATTGATCAATTATTTGTAGAGGAAACCCTAGTAAGAAAAAAGAGGAAACACTTTGATTTTGGTTTTTGTTTTTTAGATGGCATGTTTAGTAATTAATTGGAAGTTCACTTAAAACTAGACATTTCACAATGAATGAAATAATCCAAAATGAAATACTCCTACCACGCAGCGATTTGTAATCGGATTATTCACGAAAAATCGAGGTTCGAGTCGTAAATTGGATTATTTCGACTAATCCATTTTTTCGCAAAACGAAACCAAACTGATCATTGAAAATATTCGAAGAAAACCCTCAAACCAAAACTGACACAACTTCCTTCATGGGTTCGTTAAAATATTACAAATTTAAACTTTTATTAAAAAAAATAGTATTTTCGGTTCTGATTCGGTCCGCCTGATAGTTTCGAACCACTGAAATTCGGTTCGGTACTGGTGGAAAATATCATTCGGTTTTCGGTTCGGTCCAGAATCGGAAAATTCCGGTTCCAACTGAACAGAACTGAATTAATATATATATATATATATACATACATATATATTATTCTTGCTCTTCTATCTAACTCTTCTCCTCCACTCAGTCAAACCTAGCCCCAAATCCTCAATCCATCACCTCTCTTCCGGTCTCCTCCGAGCACCTCCGCCTCTCTCCGACCTCCCTCCACCTCCGCCTCTCTTCCAGTCTCTGTTCTCTGGCATCTCGTTCCTCCACTCTCTTCCCGTCGAGCTCCTCCGCCAGTCGTCCTCCGCCGCCTCACCGCCGCCTAAGGTAAGAGATTGTTATGGATTGGCTCGGTTCTGAACCGTCTTTTCTCTGTTAGCATAATTAATTGGTTTTAGCTTTTCAATTTTTTAAAAATTTAATTTGTTATGGTCCGGTTCAGAACCGACCATATTTCGGTTTGATTTTCGAGCCATACAAAATTCAAAATTTGGTTCGATTTTTTCGGTTCTGGACCGATGCTAATCCTACTCACTGTATTTGTGATTAAAATTTACAGACCGATAAACTTGATATCAGTTTCACTCTCTCTCACAGTTTCACTTGAAACTGAAGATCCAATCAATATTCCTCTTCCCTAGAAACCAGTCCACTATGGCTCCAGTAGCTCCCAAGACAGGCGATGCCATTTTCGCTAGCGTGGATCGTGGTAAGTTCATCCTCTCCGATCAATGATCGCAATTTCAACCCTCATTTCATGGCTGATTGATTTATTTTCGATCTGCTGCTTCATTTGCAGAACGCCGAGCTATTTACACTCACCCATGGTGCTATCGCGCCAGTTGTTAACCGATCTGGAGGAGGTGGATGAGGTCAACAAGCAGCCTGATCAAAATGTGATCTACTCATTTATTACTTTCCCTTCCGATTTATACAGTCCATGCTTTGTTCTTTTCAATATGTTCATGACTAAATTTATCAACAAATGTATTGTTGTTAATTGTTATCACTTATCAATGCGTTGAGTCATGTTAGTTGGTGAATCAGTTATATGTTTGATTAGTTTGTTTAATTTACACTCATCATGCTCTACTTTGTTTTATTTATGCTGTCTAAAGAGTAGATAATTTTATGAAATGTATAACTTGTTTTATATGTGTTGAGTCATGCTACTTGTTGGTGAATTAGTTGTATTCTTCATGTTGGCTTGCTTTTATTCAGCTGCATAATCGCAGTGCTCTAGTTTGTTTTGATTATATGATTATTTTTTATTGATTTATTCTGTTGACAGTCACCGACTCTAGTTTGTCCCTATTGTGCCTTTAAATCGTAGATATCTTTGTCAGGAAATGTATTATTATTGTTTCGTGATCGTATGTTCTGAGTCATGCTACTTATCGCTGTTTTAGTTATTTGTTTAATTAATGTTGAGAATTTAACTTGGAATTAAATCCAACGAGTTGTGATTTTTGGCGTAAACCTGAGCGTGTTAAACGCTATATACTGCCATCTTTTTAGTCTGTTGATTGAATGATTGAAGGCTCGGACAATCGGTAGTGGAGGATGGATAGACTTCACAAGGAAATGGTTCTGTGAGGCAAAATCTCCCTTTATTCACTTTCCATTGCTATAAATACTGAACTCAAGTATTCTTTTCAATCATCCCGAACAATCTTGTCCTACTCTTCTTTCCTTTTCTTCAGTTGGAGAGTCTTAAGTTCTAGCCACCAGAGGTTCAACGCTCAAATTGTAATGTTCCATTCGAGCATGAAGTTACGTTGTACCTAGATAATAATTCTTCCTTTCCTCTCGAAGCCTTGATGCAAGAGAGACGAACAAACAAGAGTTATAATGGCTTGAGTTTCACCAAAATCACAACTAGTTGGATTTGGTTCTAGTAATTTTCAACAATTAGTTTATTTGATTTATGTCATCATCTTCTAGTTTGTTTTTTATAGTGATTTAACATATTAACAGGACCTGTATAGTTGGTTCATGTTCAGAATGAGGGCCTCGTTCTGCTCTCCCTAACATAACCGAATCAATTGTAGTATAAAATATAATCAAGAGAATCGAATCCTGAAATGAAATTAATGAGCTGCATGAAGAGAACAGAGCCTTAAGGAGATGATATATGAATTGTGTTATTTGTTTGGTTATATCGGAAGTTGGTAATATTGAATCCGGTTTGTGGGATGAAATTTTGCAAAATCAAACGCTTTAGATGTGTTGATTTTAGAGAAACAGCTGAAGTCATTAAGTAAGGTGTTTT